>SJYO01013871.1:773381-876178 GCA_006410555.1 Capra ibex | reverse complement strand
TTTCTTTATCTCCTTTTGTTGTCTTACCCTTTCTGATCTCTAGAGAAGTTCTTTTAATCTCTATGGTTCCCTTGTAAAGTACGTTTTACCCGAGTTATTTCCTGTCTTTACCATACCTGGATTGTCTTCGTCTTCTATAATTCTTCTCTACCGTTCTTATGTGTCTTCTTGACATGTTTTTCCTAGAAGTGCTGGACCTATTAGTGTTACCACACTAGTAAGTAGATCTCGGTCTGTACAACCTTACATTTTAGTTCGACCGGAATCTTTCGTAGTGATTCTTGTTTCGATCACCTCCACTACCTTAAGGTCATCTCGATAAAGTTTAGGACTTTCCACTACGACACTTTCACGACGTGAGATACGGTCGCTTAAACCTTTTGAGTCGTCACCGTTGTCCTGGCCTTTTCCAGTCAAAAGTAAGGTCAGGGTTTCTTTCCGTTACGGTTTCTTACGAGTTTGATGACGTGTTAACGTGAGTAGAGTGTGCGATCATTTCATCACGAGTTTTAAGAGGTTCGGTCCGAAATCGTTATGCACTTGGCACTTGAAGGTCTACAAGTTCGACCAAAATCTTTTCCGTCTCCTTGGTCTCTAGTTTAACGGTTGTAGGCGACCTAGTACCTCTTTCGTTCTCTCAAGGTCTTTTTGTAGATAAAGACGAAATAATTCATACGGTTTCGCAAACTGACACACTTAGTGTTATTTGACACCTTTTAAGAAGTTCTCTACCCTTATGGTCTGGTGGACTGGACGGAGAACTCTTTAGACATACGTCCGGTCCTTCGTTGTCAAGCTTGACCTGTACGTTGTTGTCTGACCAAGGTTTATCCTTTTCGTCATACAGTTCCGACATATAACAGTGGGACGAATAAATTGAAGATACGTCTCATGTAGTACTCTTTGTGACCTGACCTTCTTTGTGTTCCACCTTAGTTCTAACGGCCCTCTTTGTAGTTCTTGGAGTCTATACGTCTACTGTGGTGGGAATACCGTCTTTCATTTGTCCTTGATTTTTCGGAGAACTACTTTCATTTTCTCCTCTCACTTTTCCAACCGAATTTCGAGTTGTAAGTCTTTTGCTTCTAGTACCGTAGGCCAGGGTAGTGAGGTATCCTTTATCTACCTCTTTGTCACCTTTGTCACAGTCTGAAATAAAAAAACCCGAGGTTTTAGGGACGTCTACCACTGACGTCGGTACTTTAATTTTCTACGAACGAGGAACCTTCTTTTCAATACTGGTTGGATCTATCGTACAAGTTTTCGTCTCTGTAATGAAACGGTTATTCCCAGGTAGAGCAGTTCCGATACCAAAAAGGTCGTCAGTACATACCTATACTTTCAACCTGATATTTCTTTCGACTCGCGGCTTCTTAAATACGAAAACTTGACACCACAACCTTTTCTGAGAACTCTCAGGGAACCTGACGTTCCTCTAGGTTGGTCAGGTAGGATTTCCTCTAGTCGGGACTTATAAGTAACCTTCCTGACTACGACTTCGACTTTAGGTTAATAAACCGGTGGACTACACTTCTTGACTGAGAACTTTTCTTGGACTACGACCCTTTCTAACTTCCCCTCTCCTCTTCCCCCGCTGTCTCCGACTCTACCAATCTACCGTAGTGACTGAGTCACCTGCACTCAAACTGATTTGAGGCCCTCGACCACTACCTGTCCCTCCGGACCACACGACGTCATGTACCCCAGCCTTTCTTAGTCTGTGTTGACTTGACTTCCGACAGTGTTAGATTCATTTTATTGAAAAATGTGTTTGTACTGACTCGTCGTTTTATAGATGTTCGTGAAAATCTAAACAAAAGATGAAGTGTAATATGTAAAGACCGGAACAAAATAATAATATAGTCATCAATAGAAATTAATCCATAATACGATTTAAATTTAAGACTTTAAATTTATAAATAATGAAAAACAACAACGGTCACTATAAAAACAGAATTTAATATTTCGACTCTAATATACATAAATCTCATCAACTAAATAAAAACGGAGTAAGGGACAAAATTATCTAAATAAATAGAGAGATTTCCGTTTTCTTTCGATCACGACTAATAAAAAGGTAATAGTTTCAAAAATTGTGCAAAATTCATAATCCAGAATGCGACAAAACATTTTTTATGAGTTAATACACTTTACTCCCGACGAAATCGAAAGTACAAAAATAAATTTATTGGTACGACTGAAATATAACCCGTAACCAATCATAGTGAGAGGCGGGGGTAGGTAGGTCATCAACAGTCTACGAACTACAGATTATACGAAGAAATAATTTTGTGTGTTTTGATTACGGAGGTATTAATTTTCTGACGAGAAAACAGTCCTGTTATTTTACATTTGACAGAAGGTCCGTCTATTTATAAGAGTAGAAATAACTTACTTCGACGACAAAGGAGGAATCCAAATTTAATAATTTATGAGGGTCTAACCGATTTATGACATGTAAAAAGACTGCGGGAGACTCAAGTGAGTCGTCTGTTATCTTTATCTCAGAATTAACGTCACAGGTTCCCCCCGTCACGTCGAATCAAAAACTAGACTTACTCAAGTGTGTCGGAAGTCCTACCGACAGGACTTCTCTGGACAACTACACAGACATGGTGACAATGGCACCCTTACTGAAAAAGAATCTAATAGAGAATTTAATCAGAAAAGTAGATTTTACATCATAAAATCTTTGTAAACCATTAACGTGTCATCCTTAAGATACGGTAAAAATCGTGCTTACCGTCAAAGACTTAACAATTATCTATATTAAATACGATTGACTCTAAAATTTCTTTAGTGACTCCTTTTTCTCGAAAGAAAGGACGACTCTAATTAAATACTTTACTAAGTTTTGTAAAATCTGTCGTTAACTTACACTAATATTTATATTTGCACAATAGTTACATTGACTAAAAAGGCAGTGTGTGTATTAACACACTACTACATATGTCGAAGTAATATATTTTTGACACTAAGGTCGGAGAAATTCAGTTGTCATTCCTGAATTGGGTAACGAGACGGGAACAATTTTAAAGGTACGTAAGGTTCAACATAAAATTTTACCGTAGGTTCCTCTAAAACTAAATGTTAAACGTTCAAACATTCAAAGTAATATTAACATCACACGATAAATTCGATAAGGGTAGATATTTGTGCTCAACAAAAGGTAAAACTAAAAGTTAAATTTAGATTATTCACTCCGTAAACACTTATCTTCAGACAATTATATGATCTAGAACCTAAAGGAATTCCTAATAAGACAAACTTAATTCTTTGTTTTTACTTTTATGTCCTAAACGTAAGGATTTTCTACGATCACTTACTAAAATTAAATCAAATATAAACTTTTATAACAAATTCTAGTTGATGGTTCTCTGATATTTTTTATATGTCCATCAAAAGAAGTATTTTTAACCAGATATTAAATGCATAAAAATATACAAAAGTAAAGAATATGAAACTCCCTTCATTTACGTTCTCTAATCACAAAAAAATGTAGACACTTACTAAATGAATAGGGATATTTACTAAACGAATAAGTGACCTAGAAACACTTCCATGGATTACAAGTGTAAGTTTTTTACACCGACAGTACAAACTCACAAATGGTGAAGTATTTATATTCCAACGAGGTGAAAGGATTTTCTAAAAGACTTAAATACTGAATGATTGTAACCCTTCCAAAAGGATACACAGAACCCACTATACGTACATCTCTAAATACCTGCTACTTACACCTTCTGACGTATGTTCCTTTGTCTTTTGCTTTTCCAAATTGTATCAACTTTAGACAGAAAAAAAGTCAAATAAAATTTATATTAAACTCCATTAGAATCGAGAAAAAACACTAAATCAATGATCTTTCGGTAACAGTTTTAATTCAAATAACACTGAGTCATATAAGAGTGACAACCACCTTTATCAATCTATAATACGACTAAAATTAATTCCAGACTTTGTAAAAAGAACTTCTCTAATATAACTAAAAAAAAGAAAAAGAAAAATCCAAAATATACTTGTTAAGTTCAAAAAGAACTTAGAGATAAAAGACTATCATAGGACGAGTGTCAAACATGGTCGTGACTTTTATCCCATAGAGATGTGGATGACCCGAGGAGACCATTTTTCTTTTCGAAAACTTTAATTCAATTTAATAATTCATAAATTTTATGTCAAAATTCTTAAGCCCACCAATTTTCTATTTAACTAGTCTAAAAACTTTACACCGTAACAACGACACACAGTGACGTGAAACAAGTTCCCAAAGATCCCAGGAGACGTCGGGAGGTCGATCCAGCCGACCTTTGTAATGTTTCGTGAAACCGACCACCCCGACCCCCAAGAGAGCCCGGGGTCCCGCCGTCGAGGTACAGGGTCGGGTCGAGGGAGGACACGACCCTCTCTCGTCCGCGGCGCACGTCTCATCCACAACCGTCTCCCGTGTCGTCAACGTGCTACGACGACCTCGCATACGTGCACGCCGACACCACCCTCCGCGGGTGCCCCACCACCCGACGGCCCAAAGGAGGGCTCACCCTACCCCGGCGACAGACACACACGTACCCAGTGAGTCACCCCTCGGGAGTCCGACTGGGGCGTTAGGATTGGTCGGTGTGCCGGCACGTCTCCTTTGTGTCCACTGAAGACGGAGACAAAAGAGAGAAGAGGAGTGACCTCCACCAAAAGAGCACAAATTGAACTTCATGGATAAAATCTACACTCAAAATTTTGAAGGAAACCCGTGGCACTCTTAACATTTAGAGTGTGACACGTAATGACACAAGGAAAACATCACGAACAATGAAAGACAGTAAAAAACAAAAGTAAATAACATACGAAGTGTTGATCATATTTAACTTCCTTCTTACATTTTGATTTATCATTTTCTTAGAAGGGAAAAAACGATTTCAGGTTAAAAGAGTTTATGAAATAAAACAAATTTCCCCAAACAGAACCGACAATGATAGTACTCTCTTCGTCAACTACTTAAAGCCGCAAAGGTCGCTCTGTTCCTTCACTTGAGTGTTGACATGTCGTTCGAATGTCATTCTCCACTCGTTCTGTGAATTAGGTCAAATGGTAACCAAGTACACTAGTAGTAAGATCTGACTCGTATTTACGTTCTTTTGCAGAATCAAAACAATGATTTTTATCATAATACGTTAATGTACAATGGATTGATTAAAAGGATATTATTATACTTACGTATACTAAAGTCCTATCTAAAAATAAGAGAGCTACGAACTTACATACATACATACATACTTATATTTACATATGTGTGTGGCAATTTGTGTACGTACATGTCCATGTATATGTCCACACATATATATACAAATATATATCAATGTACATACGACACAATGTCAAACATATCTTACAAACACACATGATCTGTGTGTACTTTGGGCTGAGTACACATGTGTAACATTTCGTATCGTAGCAGAGTAAATTTCAGACAGAAACGTCAGACAAAATTTGTGTCAGTAGTCCTGGTCTGTAGACCACGGTCCCGGACTTTAATATGGACCCCTTATCCCGGAGATCGTGGCTTTGTCTACGGCTCTAGGTTTTACCTTCGGCCGCACGCGACCGAGGGGGTGTGGGAAGTGAGACCCGGACGCGGGAACAGACCACATACACAATTCTCAACAAATAAACCAAAAGTCAGGTGACATCTTTTTTCCGTCACACTATCCCTCCCTTACACACTTCGATAATACTATTCCTACTCCTGTCCTTTTCCACGGTCTCTCTTTGAGGTACTTCTGAGTATCGTGGGGCCTCGGACAGACCTTCGCTTCAAGTCTCACCTCACCCAAAATCAGGGAACAACCTATATATACTAAACCTTGATACAACAGAACAAGACACCCAACACAAAAAAGAAAGAACTGCCACAAGGGACTACGTGTTTTCAAAAATAAAAGTAATTCAGGGTTCAAGTAGAAAAAAAAAAAAGAAAACAACGAATATAAAACCCTAACATAGATTTTTTATCACACAGTTGGGTTTCAACGTTTCTAAATGAAGGCGTAAAAGAAAATCCTCAAAGTATCAAACTCGACAATGTAAGTCCACATACTGGGTAAAAGTAAGACATACACCATAGTGAAGTGTAAGAAAACGTACACTTATGGTTCAACAGGGTCATAGTAAACAACTTTTATAATACGAAAGAGTTAACTTAACTTTTAAATTAATAATTTTTCGAAACTACGAAATTTATCACCCTACCATCTCCTTTCCACACAACATATTTTTTCTTCCATTTGAAATCAAGACCCCTTTTCTGAGGGGTCTTACCGGTCCATTTAATCCATATTGAAACCAAACAGACAAAATCTTATGTCACATCTAGAACCGAACACAAAAGACAATAAAATATAACACTTTAAACCCGACTCGTCTCTAAACAAAGACACGTGACTAACATAGTAAGTGTTTACTTGTCACGTCACTGCAGTCGTTTTACTTCTCATCCGTCGAGGTGTCTAGTTAGTCCTGGACCGTCTCGATTGAACAGTCCTGAGACTTTTTGTAGTCTCGGAATGTCGTAGATCCCCTAATAACTTAGGTCCTTTTCCGGTGAACTTTTATCATCCTTTCGAGGAACCACAAAACTGGACGGGAACGAGGTTGGACAGGGGCAGTACCGTGGGAGGAACTTCTACCGTCATCGGTCTAGGATTAAACCCTGAGACCTGCGACTGAGACTTTTCACGCCTCGTCTCGAATAACACCACTTAGCAAAACAGACAGATTCGACACACCCCCGGTGGACTTCCTGACTGGGTCGACCGAACCGCCAGAGAGTGGATTGGACGTTGAGACCCGTCCTTTCGACGTCCGCAGAGAATATCAGATCCGACCCAGGGTCGGCGTCGTCGACCCGTCTCTATGGTATCGGCCCGAGTGTGTGATCGACAGTGTCGGTCCGTCCTTCTTACCCCCCCCCCCACCCCCGCCCGCCCCTTAGACTTCACGAGGACAACCGGACCCCCACACACCGCCCCCCTCCTCGTCAAACTTTCGGTACGAGTTCCGACCTACGTCCGAGTCCCGTCCGTCTTCGCTTCCGACTCCGCCTCGACGCTGGTCCCGAGGGCGTGTCTTGGTACCAGACGCCTCCGACACTCGTCGACACGGACGAGGACAGAAACAGGAACGAGGGAAGCGAAGGAGGGAGGTGGCGGAGGAAAAAGGAGTGTACGTTCCTCTAGAGAAAGTTTGTGACCAACTTATATTCGATTTCATTTTTTCTGAACTCTCTGGCGNGAGTCCCGTCCGTCTTCGCTTCCGACTCCGCCTCGACGCTGGTCTCGAGGGCGTGTCTTGGTACCAGACGCCTCCGACACTCGTCGACACGGACGAGGACAGAAACAGGAACGAGGGAAGCGAAGGAGGGAGGTGGCGGAGGAAAAAGGAGTGTACGTTCCTCTAGAGAAAGTTTGTGACCAACTTATATTCGATTTCATTTTTTCTGAACTCTCTGGCGTACACTGTTTCTTATGTACGAAATATTTTTATCAAATCTTTTCAGTGGTCTATATATGTACCGATGTCGTATATGATTCGTCGTCTCGTTTGGGTTTTCCCCCTTTATAAAGTGGAGGACTCAATAGTCTACTATTATGAGTTTTACGGACCCAAAGGTGTTTTTTAATGTCTCTTACGTAAAGTGTCTTCTGTAATTGTTTTTGACAGAGACTCCTTCGGGTCTGTAACCTGAAGGATCTGTTTGTATTTGGAGTGGGTGGAGTCAATACAAGACTTCGATTCCCTCTATCACCTGTCTACGACTTTCTATGATCTTGTCACACAACCGTCTATCTCGTATAGACATTTCCATACAGTCATAATTTTTTTTCCGTTCTTTAAGACCATGACTTTTTATGTCATTTACTTTCTCTTTGAGTGGTCTCTGAAGAGTCATCGTCTGAACTCGACCGTCTTCTGTCGAGTCACTCGGACTCGGAGGCCAGTGACTTTAACCAAGTCGGACTCCTCTCCCCCCTTTCGTTCTCGTCACTCGTCCAGGACTCTCCGGACACCCCGTCGCAGTCGCCACGACTCCACGGGTCTCCTCACACACGACTCCTCTCCCCTCTACACTTCCCTATACCGGTGACTGGGGGGCAAAACTGTTTTATATGTTTAGATGTGTGACTCCTTCAAGGGATTGCGGGTCCTCCCAGTCTTACCTCTGGGTGTGGCTCTGTATCGTAGTAGTGTACCAGATTTGGGGCCCCGGTGCTCGTCGAGCTCTCCGCCGAGGAGGTCTGTCCCAGGAGCCGCCACTACTCGTGCGACGTCCGAAGAGTAGTCTCTGACCTCCCGTCTTCCTCGACCTCTTCCCTTTGACAGTTGTCTTTAAGACATAGATCATTTCGACAGTGAGTCTTCACTTCCGCTTTACCTCTGGACGGGTCTATTCAAATTTTAATTCCTATCCTCGAGTTCGTCTTCGTGTGTGTGGGGGCGAACAGTGCCGTGATGCATCCCAACCGTCTTCCGCCCCTGCAGCCCACAGGCAGTCACCTACTTCCCGCTCCCTAACTACCAGACAAGTATCGGACCCTATAATAAGTCGATATTTTCAATTACTTTATGACTATGTACTGTCTTGTACTTACTTGGGACTTTTACGACACGACACACTCTCTCAGTCCATGGCCTCCAGCACATAACACGCTACAGGGAGAACTTTGAGTGTCTTGTCCATTCAATTATCTCACGTCCACACCGACGGCACCGGTCCCTTCGTCCCCACCCCACGTCAGGAGTCACCCGTTCCCGAAGAGACCGCCACCGCTCGCGGAACACCTTGAACCATCTCAACCAACATCTTATGAAACTTACATGATTTACGGTGACTCAATAAATGGGACTTCACCGACGAAAATACAGTAAAAGTGACTCATATTTGACAACTCCTTCTGTCTGACCATATATAGAAAACACACCAAATCAGTGAATCAGTACAGGCTGAGAAACGCTGGGGTACCTGATATCCGGCAGTCCGAGGAGACGGGTACCCTAAAAGGTCCGTTCTTGTGACCTCCCCCAACGGTAAGGGAAGAGGTCCCGTAGAAGGGCTGGGTCCCTAGCTTAGGTCCAGAGGGAGTAAAGTCCGTCCGAGAAATGGTTGAGTCGGTGGGCCCTTCATACACATAAAATGTCAAGACATAATGAACTTGAGTCTTATGAGATTTGTCAAAATGATCAAAGTAAAGTTTATGTTTACTTTTAAATGGAAAAATCTTTTAACCAGTAACAACGGACACTGGACTCGTCACCTGTAAAGTGTGCACCCACTGTCAGTGCTGTCGACCACGACGAACTGCGGGCTCACACAGTCTCTTTTAGGGGACATGAGTGAGTGTGCTGTGGGGAGTCCGCCGACCGCAACAGAGTCACTGTCACTCGTCGGACCCCGAACACGTCTTACCAGACGGGACTCACCGGTAGGAAGACCCACCTCAAACAAACTTGGACCTGGACAACTGGAGTTCAGGTCACAACAAAGTAGACACCGTACAACGAAACACTAACCAATAAGACGATTTCTACTAACCACTCATTTTAAATCTTACATTTTTTTACCTCAAATACGAATAACGACTCATATCAAATTTTATATAAAAGAATAGTTCTTATAAACGACGGATGCATTGAAGATCACAAAGTGTCAATGGACAAGAAGTTTACCGTAACTACCGAGAACGGAGACACTAAGTGACATCAGACAACATCGTAAAATGTCGTAAACGTAACAAGAATAAACCCCAAGAGTTCGTGTAAGAACATCTTTATGTGACTCTTTTGAATCACACAACATAAAAAAGAAAACTTTTCCTTTTGGTGAAGGTGAACGATTGTAGAACTTCCACGACACAAACCTTCGTCTCTCATAAAACTGACACCGTACACTAGAGTCACTTATGACTTACTAAAAATCAAACGAGAAATAAAGTAACGGAGTATTTGACGAAAAGAACCCACCCTTAAAAGGTATGGACAACGAAGGTGGAAGGAAGGACAGAGGGACAAACACTGACGAACACAATACGAAATAGAGGATCCCTCATCGTTGTCTCCTCTCAGTGTCTTCTCTCATTACATCTGAAAGGACGAAGAACCGTCGAAAACGTTTTTAAGGACTACTTCAAACTTAACACACCGGTAAGACGAAAACCTAAGAACCTTAGTTACGACAAAAAAAGGACAACGATTCCTCACCAAACATCTAACATATGGAACGAGCAGAAGTAGGTCAACCGATCAAGTGTTAATTAAAGGTGTAAACAATGATTCATGGGTGACACACAGTCGATGGTGTTATTCGAGTACTTCAAGTTTGTACCTAGCCAGTACTTGATTATGTAAAAAGTGTCTTGCGTGCGTCAGACAAAAGATCGTCTACTCTAGTTGGGTCTTCAGAAGCAAATAAACAGACACAAGAGTCGTCGGTGGTCTTGAGTCGTCCCGATTCAGTACAGTCGGTAAAGGGTCTAAATTTTGGATTTCGATCGCACCTTGAACTACAAATCTTTACTTGAACTTAATTAAGACACGACGACGACCCAGGAAGCATGTCGAATACCACTAACAAAAAGGGTCCTATAGAATCAATAAAGAAAATAAGTAAGACCGTAAAACAACAAATTGTACAAAGTTTGGATTCTCTCTCTCTTTAATACTGACCTCCGAACACATTTAATGAACACAAACACACACACTTATACTCGCTCTGTTAAACGTATAAATGAACAAAGAACACTAAGTCCAAGGAACGGTTTTTCCTTGGAATGGGTACGTCTCAAGTCTTTCTCTACAAGAAATACGGATGTAAAAACCCGTAGAAACTGAGTCATAGTTATGACACAACAGGGTCTGAACAATTGTAAGAATGTAAAAAATACGATTTTTCTAAAAATACTTTACAGAGTTACTTTAAAAGAGTAGAAGATCACTTTAACAGAGGTAAATAGTCATTATTAAAAAGAACTTTTAGTTCTCTAAAATTTTAGGGAGAAAACACGGAAAATGTATGACAGACACGCAATACAGTGAGAGTGATGCAGTAAAAAGAACAGACACAAGACGTAAACTTTTATTAATAAGGTCATAAGTAAGGTCTTATAAGTCGTACGTAGTAAAGTAAAACTGAGACGTGACTATAAATAGTCAGTCAATGACACACAGTCCATGGTTCTTCGTGAAGTCTAAATAGTGGAAGACACAAACCGAGAGACACCGATACAGTGCCATCCGCACATAGAAGTCCTGACCCACGTGCCCGTCCTCACCCACACACATGAGCAAAGGACGTATTGACCATAAAAAGGAATCCAGTGGGACTCTCCTGGACATACTTAAGTAAAGAAGTACTACAATTTGTAAATCGTCAAAAATAATGAAACAAACCTCTAATCCCGGACCTTTGATACCCTGTATTGAAATTTCTTATGACCGCGGATGCCTCACGGAAGAGTGCGTCTAGTCACACATACACATCTACGCCCCTCGTAGGAGGCGAGGGAGACCTCAGACCGAACGAGACGTCGAAAGAAATCACTGACCTGAGGGTCCAGGGGCCAAAAAATTTAAAGGTCAAACCACTCTCTATGAGAGTGACAAAAACGAACGATAAAGAGAAAATTGAATTGACAAAGAAGAGAAAATATTTTCGGATAAGAAGGAAACAAGGGCACAAGTAGAAATGGAATAATTTTAAAGACACACATGTGCGAGTCAATACAGACTGAGAAACGCTGGGAGACCGGGTATCGGACGGTCCGAGGAGACAGATACCCTAAGCGGTCCCTTCTTACGACCCCACCCAACGGTAGAGGAGGTCCCCCAGGGGGATGGGGCTCTAACCTGGACCCAGAGAACATAGAGGACATGACCGTCCTCCTGAGAAAAGGTGGCGTAGTCTACACCGTTTATCAAAATACAACAAACTAATTAAAAAAAAGTAAAAAATTTGCGCATCTATGGAAAAATCAAAAAACATCCGTCGAGAAGACTAGAAACACCAAAAATGAAATTAGAATCTTTTAGACAAGTTAGGGTCACACGACATTCGTCGGTAGAATTAAAGGAATGTCACAAAGACACAAAAATAAAAAAACCTGAACCTTAAAATAAGGTGAACGTCAAAATACACATTCCATAATACACCTCTTCCCTAGATGGCAAAAAAGGGGAGTTTTACCAGTCATTCAATGAAATTTTGCTCAAGAATTAAAAGGAGTCTAGAAACTCTTTACATAAGCTAAACAATACCGGGAAAAGAGATCAAAGACACGACAAGGTGACTAAGTAGGTTTAGAGACCCGGTGTAGGTATGGTCAACATTTCCCACAAAGTGGCGTCATGTGAGATCGTAGTCCTCCGGAGAGGGTAGGGGAGAGGAAGGATGGGAGGTGGTCCACAACAGTACAGAGTAAAAAGAGAACACAAGAGACTCTTTGTGTTTTGTGACACTCCAAGGACTCCTTGAAAGAGTTTCCGAAAGAGAAGGCAAAGGGGTCACAAAGAAGAAAATATTCCAAAACCAAAATCTCAAACGACACATATAGTGTATAGATAAAACTCATTTAAAAACATAGTCATGGTCCACACCCACCACCACAAGGACTGTGGTAAAAAGTTCTTTCACTGGAGAAAGGGTGGAGTACCGGAATATCAAATCAGTTATTCGTCAACAGAAGGTACATACACAAATAAAGACCTGAGAGAGAAGTGAGACAACTAGACAAACAAAGAGAAATACGATTTTGTCACGAGACCTAATGACAACAAAGTATCATAATTATTAAGACCTCGTGTCGTCACAGACGGGAGGCCGAAACACAAAAGTAAGAGTCTCAACAAAACCGACTTGACGTAGGAAACTTAAAGGTACACTGAAAATCTTAACGAAACAGTTAAAGATAATTTTTCATCGGACGATCCTAAAATTAACGTAACTTAGACATCCATTTTAAAACCCCGTTTAACCGGGAAATTATCATAATTTCACAAGACTAGGTACTTACTTTATATGGATAAGGAAATAAATCCACAAAATTTTAAAGAAGGGTTGTTATAAAACCCAAAAGAAGACTTAATATTCAGAGAGAATTATATAACCCAACCGGTTTTTCAAGTAAACTAAAAAAGGTATTCTAGAATACTTTTTACCTTATTTGAAAACCCGGTTGGAATATTGTATTGTATTAATTATATGACAAAGGGTCGATGGGTGAAAATTAGGGTCGACGACGAAGATTCAGTGAAGTCAGCATAGGCTGAGACACACTGGGGTCTCTGCCGATGGGTGAAGTATTAGACACAATTTAATCCGAGGATGAATTCCACACTTCTTTCCACCCCCTCTCATGGCAAGGGGGGTCATTACTCCTGGTCGGTCGGTCGGACGACCACGACGCCCACCAGCAGACGAGTCGACGCCACGAGAAGCAGAGTCGACACACCGGAAGGTCCCCGAGGAATAGACACTCGTTCACGAAAAATCTTTCAATGTAGTAATAGAGAGTGAGAATGGCGCAACGTACACAAAACAACCCTTTATTCGTCACTTATGGAAAAGTAACAATAAACAACTACAGACATAGACCAATCTACACCGAAAATACCAAGATAAGAGAAATTGGGTAAGACTGTAAACTGGGTAAAGTTGACTACTACCCATCTTACCAATATGTCAGGAACAGAAGAAAATTTTACCCAATTCAAACCTATACGTAAACACTTCTTGTTTGATTTACAGGAACTTCACGTGTCCTAGCCTTTAAACCATCTGACAGTCCACAAACTTCTAAATATCGCTACATCGTAAAATTCGTGTACACATCGTCAGACATATTTTAGGACGACGACGAATATGGACGAGATCTCCGAAGTACCCCATCACAATAGTCCTCTAGACGCCTCCCTACCCAAAGTCGGCTTTCCTTGTCGCTTACGTCTCTTGGACACTCTTGGTCGTACCCGTAGTGTATCAGCATCCTATTTCACGGTCTGATCTCGTCCTCGTCTCCCTCGGCTCCGCCCCCTTTTGTCTTCCGCTGACACTCCAGTCGACACCTCTTCATCGTGTGCGCGGTGTCTAACCCAGGAGAAGATTCACTGACAGTTTATTGTCTCCCGAACCCCACTCTTACTCGCGTTACGAAATAAAAAGTAGATCAAGATAATAGTACATTTTTTCGTCTTCCTTCCCTTTCACCTAACCTATCATCGTGTCGTATTTTAATTTACTATTCTACCCTTAACACAACTCAATTTCCTGTCCCTTCGGACCGTACGACATCAGGTACCCCAGTGTTTCTCCATCTGTCCTGAACCGTTAACTTGTTGTTGTCATATGTCCTTCTTACTCGAGTCACCATACAGAAATGACGGACTACGAATCGATATTTTTTGTGTTGTCACCCTCATGTTTGTACTTCGAACTTCATTGGTTGACTTTTTTTTGCTTTCAAAAACCGATAATTATTTGTCTACGAATGGAGAATACTTCTATAGAATTCTAACGAAGTGTACATTAAGACTTCATGTAACAATAAAATATTATAGTTATTTTTCATCGAAGTGGAGGGAGATCCTTTCATTGAGTCGGGAATACATAAATAACATATTAACTCCTTACACTTTTTTACATTGTCGTCTTTATATTATAAATGTTTCGAAAAACTATAGGAGTTTTGTTTATTAATCCTTGACTACACCAACTTTGAGTCGACGTAAGTCTCTATAAATCCTTTATGTCGAAATATTACTCGACTTAAATCAGATATTCAGTTCATTACTGACCATTGTAATCAAAAATATTATACTTGTTTACATTATTCTTGAATGGAGAACAAGAAAATCGAAAGTCTTATTTGACTGACATTTTCTTCACCTAGAAAAGAGTATACTTTTGTCGTCAAAACTGTTTTTATATTTTTATCTAGATGTGCCGACAACGACCAGGATTTTCCCTTCTACCTGTCTCCCTCCCCCTCTGCCTCCCCTCTCCCTCAGTGTCCCTCGCCCCGGACCTGGTCCCGAGCAATCGACAGGTCGCCGCAGAGTGGAACAGGTGTAGTCGAAGAGCAGAGGAGAGACACCACGACTGCACTGCATCTGAGACACACAATCCAAAACATTTACCAGTGCGACGTGACCTATGATATCTCTCTTCTCAAATGTTCGCAAGTGTGGTAAGAAACACATTTCGAGATTTGGAATCAAAAGTCAGGACTGGACACAGAAACCTCGATGATCACCTCCCACTAGAATGCATGTAAAAGGAAAGAAACAAAAGGACAGTCAACACACGGTCAGTTACGGTAAGTGTCATAATTACATTCCTAAAATGTAGAGGTACAATAAGTCGAAACACTAGTCTAATCAAACAAATCACTATGAAGCTAGTAGACATTGAACTGAGGCTGGACTTTATTACCGTCTATGCCCTTTTTGAAAGGTTTACCTCAGGAACAGGTACAAGGTTGTGTAGAGAATAACCCCCATCAATTGACATAAACCCTCAACCGACTCTCTTTAATTAAAAATCACTGACAGGTAGACTTTATTTAAACAAAACTTCCATATTCATATTTATTTATAGATCTTACACTAAAAAAGGAGGGTTTCAATAAAGAGTTCATAATAAATAGTTGACTTTCAAATTGAGACTACACGATAATAAAGTAACTCAACTAATATGAAGAAGAAAAAAAATTCCATTTCACGTTCAATTCTCAAGTCTGTATGTTCAACCTCTGGAGTAGTATCACCTTTTCCAACTACGTAAAAATTATATAAAATCTGTACACATATGGTCAATAATTGTAAATCTGACTAACGTAGACTTCCTTTAATAAACTCTGTCAATAAAATTTAGAATTGTAATAACACATTCTAACTATAAGACTTCCTTTTTTAGATCTGAAAACATATCAAAAAAGAAAACGATTGTATGTAAAATCACACATCAGTATAAAACAGACTTCATTCTACACAATTGACAAATAACAAAGTAACAGTCTTAATATAGAAACTGTTTTCTTAATATAATCAATCTTGGATAAATAGTACTTTATACAAAGTCAAAGACCCCGAAGGGTCCGCCGTGATCACCACTTCTTGGACAGACGGTCACGTCCTCTGTATTCTCCACGCCGAAACTAGGGACCCAGTCCTTCTAGGGGTCCTCTTCCCGTACCGTTGGGTGAGGTCAAAGAACGGACCTTTTAGGGTACCTGTCTCCTCGGACCACCCGAGACCAGGTATCCCGGTGTTTCTCAGTCTGTGTTGACTTCGTTGAGTCGTGTACGTCAAAGTCAAAGATCTCGAAGGAAAATGTCTGTCTACATAATATGTATTAATAACCTATAAGATACCGAATTTTTTTTCCCTTTACCTTTATGTCTCCTAATCTTTCCTTTTCAAAGCCAGGCACGACGTCCCTCGGTGTCGCCAGTCTCCGCCGACACCTGTTCGGCGGGACGACCTCAGGCCGACGGACCCGACATACGGACACACCTCCTCGCGGAGACAGGCGTGTCGGAACGACTCATCGTCAACTACTCCCGAGTCAGAAATGAAAATTCCGAGAACTTGTTGAAAAATTTTTTATACCGTCCAAAAGTATTCCGGATAATGTCTCCTCACACTCGGGAACCATGGTCTACTGCAGGTGGACCCTTGGGTGGTCCCGTGGGGATCGGACGCAGCGGGTGTCCCCACAAATCACTCTCCCGAGAAGGAGTTCTGACTTCACCAGAAGTAGACCAACGTCATTACACATGTGTCTATTACAACACCCGACACAAACAGATTAAAATATCTTACCCTCTTTTAATTTGTATAGCTAAACGTTGTATAAATACATCATAAGTCAATATACTTATGATATTTAATGATTGAAAACTAGGTAACAATCTAAAACCTACCAAAAGAAAAGACGATAACTTCTCACGACATCACTTGTAGGACCATGTATATAAGAACGTCCTAAGACACCCGATTGACGACTGTTCTCTCTACCGACTCGGTATACAATCAGTATATGTAAAACTACATTAACAAAAATTTTTTAGTTATAAATAAGGGAGTGTCAAACATACCAGTCCTTAGACCCGTGTCGGATCGACGTGGAGGACCGACGCCCAGACAGGGTCCCGACGTCAGTTCCTCACAGTCCCACAGTCGGAGGACCGGTAGTGGAGGTTCGAGGTGACCCCGCCAGGACTGTGGTCAGAATGAGGCCCCGACCAACCGTCCTGAACGACGGAAAAACCTAAGCTCCGGAGTCAAGATGGTCGAAAACCGGACTTCGGTGGGGGCAAGGACCCGTATACCCGGAGAGGTGGCGCATCGAGTGGTGACTGGACGGTCAACCTCCCCCTTTCTCTCACATCCACGGTCGCTTTCCCTGGCATCATATAATTCTTCTGTGTCCAGGGATGAGGACATAACGAGTCTCAGGACTCCTCCCTTTTTATTTTTCATAGGTTATTAATAAAACCTCAAAGATTATATAAATAACTACGGGTATCTTGTATTTTGTCATGTCTCCTTATATCCCATTACCAGATTTTAACTTTAATTCTTGTCTTAAAGTAAACGTCATCGTAGTTTCTTTATTTTATGAATGTTTATTCTAGTAACAATTCTTATTTACATTGTTTTCTCCAGGTTTTGAAACTTCCGATGTTTTGTAACAGTTTTGTGTCATTTCTCCTAGATCTATTTACCTTCCTGAAGGGTACAAGTATCTAATCTTCATAAGTATGACAATTTTACCCCTTATGAGGGTTTGACTAGATGTCTAAGTCACGACAGGAGAGTTGTAGGATCGACTGAAGAAACGTCTTTAAATACTCGACTAAGACTTTAAGTATACCTTTATGGTTTCTAAGTCTCATCGGATTCGTCAAAAATTTGTATACTTGTTTTAACAAGCTCATAAGTGTGAAGAGGTAAAGTCTTGAAAAATTTTCAATTGTCATTAGTCCTGTGATACCTTGACCGTATTTAATTTGCAACTCTCAGGTCTTTATTTCGGAATTAAAACACCAATTAACCGAAAGTTGTTCCCACGGATCTTTTAAGTCATCCTACCTTGACACAAACCCACGCACGAATAAAAACTGGGTCACGACTGACACTCTAAGAAGTAAAACAACACACGTCAATATCAAGTAAGTAAAACAACAACGTATCATAAGATGGTGACCACCTATGAACCCAACAAAGGTTCAGAAGAACAATCCTTACTATCGACGCTCTGTAGGCACTGGTACACAACACCGAGTGCGTACGCCTGAAACGACGACGTATACATGAGTCCTCACCCGAACAACCGAAGTCCCCGCACACCTACAAAGTGGACTCACGAATGAGGTTTACCAAAACGTCTCACTACCTAGTTTAATATGACTCCAGTCGTCCTTCTCAAGGGTAGGGAGTACAAACGGTAGTGAATCGTGACGGTTGGAAAATTTTAATTGTAAAGGTTTAACATATGCATCGTTCAACATCAAAATTACACGTAGAGACATTTGACAGTTTCCACTTGTGAAAAGTATACTAAAACCTATAAAGGAAAAACCTTCGAAGGGAACACCAAGTCACCATTTCTCGGTCACTTTAAGAGAATGTTAAAAAGAAGACTCAATAGGAAAGAATAGACAAACGTCCGGAAGTCTATAAGATCTATCCTCAGGAAATAATCAAAATAGAACGTTTATAGAAAAGGAAGGATCATCCGAACACCTTATCTTTAAAGATCAAAATTACTTTAGATGGAATAATTATAAAAGTAAATATTATTCAAAAAAAATTAAACACCACAACCCCCCCTTCCTCAGAACAAATTCTTTAGCTAGAAAGATGGTTTTCCAATACTTTCATAAGAAGACATAATAGAAAATCCAAAATAACAAGACTAAAACTGTAAATATCAAGTAAACCTTATCCAAAAACACAAAGATAACTTCATCTCCGGACCATAATGGAGAAGAATAGCGGGTATCCATAGATCAAAAAAGATCTTTCGATAAATAAATTTTCTACAGGTGTCACGGTTGAAGGAGTATTTAGACCACATGTACAAACACACCTGACTGAAGACGTAAGAGATGAAATGTAATATTTTAGTAGATAGAAACACCTTACAGTAGAACAGAATTAATAAGATAAAATTATAAATCAAAATAATACAATATGTAAGTTGAAAGGTACAACAATCAGTAAGAACCGTAAACGTAACGGGAGAGTTATAATCCTTACAAAACAGACGACGACGACGATTCAGCGAAGTCAGCACAGGCTGAGAAACGCTGGGATATCTGCCGTCGGGTGGTCCGAGACGGCAGGGACCCTAAGAGATCCGTTCTTGTGACCTCAGCCAATGGTAAAGGAAGAGGTCACGTACTTTCACTTTTCACTTTCACTTCAGTGACTCAGCACAGGTTGAGAGTCGCTGGGGTACCTGACGTCGGATGGTCCGAGGAGGCAGGTACCCTAAAAGGTCCGTTCTCATAACCTCACCCCACGGTAACGGAAGAAGTTTACAGAACAGTCAAGGGTAGTTTTTTCGTACAATTCCAAAGCTAACCAAAACATAACTTACACATCCAGTCAGACACCTGTGAACGTTATGACATACAGTATTACACTCTCGTACCGCACAAGACAAAGAAATAAATTAAAGAAAGTCATTAGAAAATATCAAATATTTTAGAAAATGTCAAAAAATAACTTTCTTGAACGGGTAGAAAGTAGACAAAATAAGATTACGATCAAAAAAGAATAATGGTGTCACCCGTAAAAAAAAAAAATTACATGAAAGAACGACAAACAATGACCTTATATACAAAAGTAAAAGACACAGTAAAACGAGAATATAAACGAACGTAGAAACATACAAGAAGACCTAAGTAACCGAAAAACAAAGAGACGAAAGTTCGTCTATGAGCCAAGGGACACACAAAAATCGGGGGAAAAGAAGACAAACGTCAAATCAGTACATATGCGAGGAGAATGGCAAAAGATTGAAACCGACACGAGGTGTACAAAACTATACAACTCCAAAATAATGGTCGTAAAAGATTAAAGGTAAGGGGGAAGAGGATGCCCAGGGAATCGAGAGTTATTACCGGGTTTCTTTACAATCTTTAGTAAAGTCCAATCTTTATTCTTCGTGACAAGACGTCGTATAGAAAAAAGTGGTCATTGTCGAGTTAAATATAAACAACAACAACGAACGACTGACTGTTCATTAAGTAAAGAAATGACAAACATATATTTATAAATGAATCCAGAGTTATTTATATTTATTAAGTACTTTAATATACTTCATAAGAATCATATAAAAAGAAATCAAACATGTCGAAAGGGTTGATTAATTACGATTACGATTCATAATAATCATCATGATTAATTATGGTTAATAGTAGTCATTATCACTAATTCCTTTGCATACTTATCACTCGAACTCGAAAGAGGAAAAAACGGGACACTTTCTCACAGAGGAGTTTAAACATCCCAAATCAGACGAGTCGACATGTAAATAAGTAAGTAAGTTGTAGATGATTCACAAGTAAAGACTATACGAAACAAAACACAATCTACAACCTTCTTGACAGGAGGGAAAGGTGCAGTAAATCAGACTATCTCTCACGTATTAAAAAAAAATATTCCGTCATTTGTATGATATAACATACATACTCAGTTTCATGTCGTCTCCGGTGTCTTTACCATTACAAATTGTAACAAGTCTTTACCTGATCAAAGTCTAGTAGTGATTTACGATAAATGTACTAAATAACCACCCCTTTCTTTAGAATCTCTAGATTGATTTTATACTTAATTTAAAAGTAAAAACAATATGTTTAATATTTACAGAGTCGTATCTCAACTTAATATTATAATAAAATCAACAAAAATCGTCGACAAAGAGGAAACTTTACCGTAACACAAGTAAATATTTGAATGTATGTCTATTATAAAATACAATGAGACGTCTTAGTTTCTTAAGGTAGCCTGTACCATAAAGAATCCTGCAGTCTTTTTCGTCCATAAAAATAAAAATAAACGTAACGACTACTAACCAAAAACCGTCAAAAGTATAAGTTTCTATTTCAATAAGAGTATTCTTAAAAAGAAGTTTACCATTATGTAACTTAAGTAATTAAAGATTTAGTGTAAATTGATACAAATTTTGTTACTAAAATGATATATTATACAACCAAATTTTTTATATTAGGATAGTCTTAGACAAACAGTCCACTTATAAAAGTACGTTTAGGTAAAACTATAGATTTATTAATTACTACAACGAGTTTAAAACTAACGACAAGACGTAAATGTCAAAATAAGGAGTAAATCGTTTGTAAGTAAATCGTGAATGGTACACGGTCCGTGATGAACAACGAATCCTGTGTTTTCCCTCACTTTGGTTCAACGAGAGAAGTTTCTCAAGTACTAGATAAGTAAATACCTTCATATGTACAACTATCGTCGTTATGAGACTAACATATATTTACAATTTTCTGTACACCCCCACTACCCTCCCTCGTCTGTCAAACAGACCCATTCAACTTCACTCGAAGTGGCATTTTTACTATAAATATACTGGACTCGAAATTTGTTCTTCTTCAACGATTTCACCATTACTTTTCCTTCGAAGAATACCAGTCTCTCTTATTGACAATTAACCTTTAGTCCTTCGAATTTGAGATCAGACGAAACTGATCAAAGATTAATATACTGGATAGGCACACCAGTATGTGAAATTAGTAGAGATTTTACTACCCTCCAAACAGTCCATTATAGGTTTCAAGGAAGACGGATTACAAAGACTGAAACAACTTATTTACTTATAATAAAAATATCCTTCGAGTTGTACAATAAAAACAAGACCTTTGAGTCATATACACAACAAACATCGTACTTAAGATATTTCCTGTGTCAATTTTTAAATCTCAACAACCAAATCAAAAAAGAGGCAAATATTTGTCATAAAAAAAAGTTCCTGTAAAATTCAGTAGTATTTCTTCCTTCTACAAAAGAGAAAAGTGGTTAACATCAATTGCTAATAAATGTAGGATTCTCCGTACGTACGATTCAACGAAGTCAGGACAGGCTGAGACACGCTGGGGTACCTCATATTGGACGGTCCGAACAGAGAGGTACCTTAAGAAGTCCGTTCTTATGACCTGACCCAACGGTACGGGAGGAGGTCCCCTTAGAAGGGCTGGGTCTCTAGGTTGGAGATAGAGAATTCAGAGGAGGTAACCGTTCGTCCAAACAATGGTGATCTCGGTGGATCCCGATCTATATTTAAATGAAAGTCAAGTCAAGTCAAGTCAAGAAGGGAACATTGAGTCGACCATTTCTTAGGCGGACGTTACGTCCTCTGGACCCAAGCTAGGACCCAACCCTTCTAGGGGACCTCTTCCCTTTCCGATGGGTGAGGTCATAAGACCCGACCTCTTAGGGTACCTGACATATCAGGTAACCCAGTGTTTCTCAGTCTGTGTTGACTCGCTGAAAGTGAAGTGTCAAGTCAAGTAGCGAGTCAGCACAGACTGAGAGACGCTGGGATGTCTGACCTCGTGCGGTCCGAAGGGACAGATAGTGGTTGAGGACCTCGAATGAGTTTAAGTACAGGTGGTTCAGTCACTACGGTAGGTTGGTAGAGTAGGAGACAGCAGGGGAAGAGGACGGAAGTTAGAAAGGGTCGTAGTCCTAGAAAAAGGTCACTCAGTCAAGAAGGGTAGTGCACCGGTGTCATAACTTCAAAGTGGAAGTCGTAGTCAGAAAGGTTACTTATAAGTCCTGACTAATGGAGATCCTAACTGACCAACCTAGAGGAACGTCAGGTTCCCTGAGAGTTCTCAGAAGAGGTTACGGTGTCAAGTTTTTGTAGTTAAGAAACTGTGAGTCGAAAGAAATATCAGGTTGTGAGTGTAGGTATGTACTGATGATCTTTTCGGTATCGAAACTGATCTACCTGGAAACAACCGTTTCATTACAGAGACGAAAAATTATGCGACAGATCCAACCAGTATTGAAAAGAAGGTTCCTCGTTCACAGAAAATTAAGACACCGACATCAGTGGTAGACGTCACTAAAACCTTGGGGTTCAGAGAGTGACAAAGGTGACAAAGAGGTAGACAAACGGTACTTAACTACCCTGACTTACGGTACTAAAATCAAAAGATTTACAACTCAAAATTCGGTTGAAAAAGTGAGAGGAGAAAGTGAAAGTAGTTCTCCGAGAAATCAAGAAGTGAAAGACAGTATTCCCACCACAGTAGATGTATGGACTCCAATAACTATAAAGAGGACCGTTAGAACTAAGGTCAAACACGAAGAAGGACGGGTCGTAAAGAGCACTACATGAGACATATCTTCAATTTATTCGTCCCACTGTCATATGTCGGAACCGCATGAGGAGACGTCTAAACCTTGGTCAGACAAGGTAAAGATCAACATTGGTAACGAAGGACTGGGTGTACGTCTAAAGAGTTCTCCGTCCAGTCCATCAGACCATAAGAGTAGAGAAATTCTTAAAAGGTATCAAACAAACTAGGTGTGTCAGTTTCCGAAACCACGTCAGTCAGTTCATCTTCATCTACAAAAAGACCTTGAGAGAATGAAAAAGCTACTAGGTCACCTACAACCGTTAAACTAGAGACCAAGGAGACGGAAAAGATTTTGGTCGAACTTGTAGATCTTCAGGTGCCAAGTGTATGACAACTTCGGACCGAACCTCTTAAAACTTGTAATGAAACGACCGTACACTCTACTCACGTTAACACGTCATCAAACTTGTAAGAAAGCGAAACGGAAAGAAACCCTAACCTTACTTTTCACTGGAAAAGGTCAGGACACCGGTGACGACTCAAAAGGTTTAAACGACCGTATAACTCACGTCGTGAAACTGTCGTAGTAGAAAATCCTAAACCTTATCGAGTTGACCTTAAGGTAGTGGAGGAGATCGAAACAAGTATCACTACGAAGGATTCCGGGTGAACTGAAGAGTGAAATCCTACAGACCGAGATCCACTCACTAGTGTGGTAGCACCAATAGACCCAGTACTTCTAGAAAAAACATATTAAGAAAACACATAAGGACGGTGGAGAAGAATTATAGAAGACGAAGACAATCCAGGTCTGGTAAAGACAGGAAATAACTCGGGTAGAAACGAACTTTACAAGGGAAATGGATTTAAGTGAAATAACACACGACAAATTACCCGTCAAAGAAAGAGGACACCCTGTCTCCGACCTCTTGATGAGAAGGTCAGGAAAGGGCAAAGGACAGGTCAATCTGCTTCGGCACGGGACTCGACCGTCCGCCTCCCACCGACCTACGACGCACGAGGCGAAAGTCGGGACCGAGAGGGACGTGACCGAGACAGAGGTACTGACGAGAGTGGAACCCTCGACGGACGACTTCTACCGTCTCGAAGGGAGTCGAATTCAAGGATTTACTGACACCCATTGTCAGGACAGGGGGAGGTAGTGGATCACTTGAGACTTACTGTCTCTGACAATTGATCATCTCAACCTTCCAAATAGAAAATGCCTATCTCATCACAAGGGAATCGTGGACGTCTCGACACTGTCCGTCAATTTTGAGACGGAAACGGAAGTACAGAACGAACATGTCTGGAAGTTCAAGGTGGTCCGAATCTTTAAACCCGGAAAGGCCAAAAGTTCCCCTACACACATAGGAACGTGACCGTCCACCGGAAGATCTGAGAACCCTTGTACCATCTCGAGAATGGGGAACAGTAGACTAAAAGGTCGAAAAGAAAATTTAAAACACCAGTCGAACAACAAATGGCGTCGAAACGATGGTGCGTTCCTTCGACGCTATCACTTGTTAACGGTGACTAAAGAAGACTGTCTCTAAGGTCCTCTTTGTGGTAAGAGATACTGAGTTGACACCCGACCCAGTTTCGGTCTGTCTGGGATGGATCCACTAATACTAATATCGAAAGACCCGAACCTCAAACCGCGCAGGGTCGGGAGTAAACAAGGGGAGTCACAGATGGTCTGGTGACCAAAGGAGTCGAGACACTTCAAACTAAACCCCCGTCTTATGACCTTTTCCCGGTGTAGTCTGGTGTATCCAGCGAATCTTGATCTAAATCGGGGTAAAGAACTTATTTGCGTGGACCCTAACAATGTTCAGACTAATAAAAGGTCTCAAAACTTTTTTTAACGAAAACTGTGGAAAACGATTACAAGAGTAATGTCAATACCTCCTTACCCAAATGTCTCTAAAAATGTGACGGTAGAGAGGAATAAATACTAAACGAATAGAAACAAACATTTACATAAGTCATATTACTTATTGTTTTACACACATAAACCCTCCACGAAAATATAAAATAACGGAAACATCACTAATACCATCTATATATACATTCTTATAATATGAATTACACCTTTACCGATATCCATTAATTGAATTTTCTTATATAATACGTCTAATACAATCCTCTAATTTACACTTGTTATAGGTAGTGAAATTTCGACCTTCTAATAATCTTTTCAGGTAAAAAGTCTCGTTCTTAGACTTCCGATCTTATGTTTAAGAAACGGTTTCAAAATCTTTAGCATTAAGTCGGTGACATATTAACAATACCGTACTGTACCATTCTATCGCTCCGTTTATCTTATAATCTTGTAATCTGTTTACTATATCAGATAACACGACTGAAGTCTATTTATCTTAACATAGGTTTAACTAATACAAGATTTTGACAGAGGAAAAAGAGTCTAAAACGAAACATAAGATACAACATCCCTGTCAAAGAGAGATATCCCATTACTACAAATTATAAAACCTCCTGTATCTAGAAAATCTCTGAGAATTCCTAATAGTGAAACAAGGACTTTTGGACACGTATTATGTGTACATACGACTAAAAGGATAATAAAGTCTATAAGGGTCTAATAATTTCTGGGTTCAAATTCCAGTACGACAGTAGACAAGATTGGATATCAATATACAGAGTCCAAATCCCAAAAAAATACAGTTCAAAATTAACAATTTTGTCAATGATTATGAATATACCTCTATAATTGTACAGTCTAAGGACAAAGTACTATAAAAAGAAGAGAAATATTTTACTGACGTATCGAAGATCGATACATTTTAAACACAGTATTATAATGAAACTAATTTCTAAATAAAAATCTTTAAGATAAAGACACTGATGTATTAATAAATTCAAAAATTTAATTTCGCATTAAAAATTTTCATGTGTAAGTCTCAAAAAACACATAGACGATTGTGATATTTATAATAAAATAATAAAAAATCAAAATCGAGTCCTTCGGGACTATTATGTAACAGATAATATTATTCTTAGAAATTGGGATCCGTTATATTTTCAGAATTTAGACACGTCGTACAAGTTCAAACCTGTTATCGGTGACCCGCAAACAGTCATGTCGAGTCGCTCAGAGAACCACCGTAGTATAACTGACACATAATTATGTCCCATAAGATAGCCCGACAGTCAACTAACAAATCTTACATTTACTTCGACAACTACCTAGACCACTGACTACCGAATTTAAGGTTAATTAGTTAACGAAGTAGTCAAAGAATTAAGTCTAGTTTATAGAGGACTTACGTGTGTTAAGAAGATCACCATAATTCTCTTTAATTACGAAATCTTGATTAAAAGTAGTTAGAGAATATTTACGGTTATAGAAAAGGTGAACAGAGGATTCACTACTGTAGTAACAAATTCACAAGCCCTGTATGGTGTTCTCGAGTCGACAGTGAACAATCACCCGCTCCCCACCTGTTTGCGGTGACATGAGGAGACGTACGAGACAGACCATGATAAGTAGAGTGGTGATCGAATTTTTAAAGTATGTCTCAGTAATTCAATATATTTACTAAATCTTTAATTCAAATTACCGTTTGCTAGGCCATAATGTATACGTTTCAGTTACAGATAAAAAGAAAACAACCCGTGTATGACATCGGACAGAGAAAGTCTCGGTAACCTACACACTCGACAACGCTCGTCCGACGATTATAATGTCCCATTGAATAATTTTGAATACTGTCTAAGCACACGGGACAGAGACTCCCAGGGTAGTTAATGAAATAGTGGTCGACAGGATCCGCTATGTATGTACTCAATTAGAAGTAAACTAATAGTAATTTGGACAGGAAACGACAGTTGAGAACAGTTAATATGGTTTATTTTAGTTCATAAGTATTCTTCAGTCATTATCCTATATTCGTCTGGTTAAATTATTAAGTAAAAATGACTCGGAATTCACCGTAGCCAAATATCGAACACGAACGACAATTTTTTAATGATCTGTATCAAGCACATTCTGTTCAACTGGTATAAATACTAAAAAGATGTCAAGTAAAAGAGAGAAATTTAGCATCGTCAATGACACTCTGATCTTTACAATTGAACAAGTCGACGGGTCAACACAGACTAAGAAACACTGGGGTACCTTACATCGTACGGAGGGACAGGGACAATTGACATGACCTTCTATTTACTATACAGTCAAAGGAGATGTTAAAAGTCTTATCACATTAATAAATTGTACTCCGTATAGGAAAATGAAACTTCTTTTCGTACATATAACAAAGATCACAAACAATTCAAATGTCTATAGATCCATTCTATATATTTGTGTTTTATACCCTTTAAATTCTCCGAAATCTCTCAGAGATCAGAGTAAAATATACAATCTTTCGTTTGGAAATCACGTCTCGGTAACCGTAGCTGTAGAGTTTCATGCACAGTCTGTCTTAGATCTTAGGTGAGGGAAAATTCAACAAAAACATGAAATACTTCATGTATGTGTCTACATATGTTTGTACGTATATAAATTCTCCTTTTTTCGTTAGAACTCTTTTTTCAAATTCACATTTTATTATACATGCGTTTAAAGGAACTTGAGGAAAAATCGACATTGGTCAATGAGAGGAATAGTATTTAGACAACTGTTTATTACGCATTGTTTTAGACAAAGGGACACTTGAAATAACCCTTGTCTAGAACGAATTCAGGTACGTACTCCCGTCACGACTTTTGTGACCCCTCGAACCACCGGTCATCAAGTCTCTTGTTTAGACACTACGTGAGGTCGTTCCCTGTGTCGTCGGGACGGTCTTTGAAGGGACGGTCTGAGGCCCCCTCTCAGTCGGTCAGTCCCGGTGTGTCGGGGGGTGGGCAGACACACACGTCTGTGACCCGATGAGGTACGTCACCCTCACCCTGAGCTCCGTCTAACCTTTCCGAAGACCCTTTGTCCGAGTGGGCACGACCGGGCCCCGGACTCGTGTCAGAGATCTAAGGGGCGGGACAAGGGTCCCGTCAAGGACGCTTCGACTGGAAGTTTTGTCTTAGTGTACGTACGGGTAGTCGGATCTGTAGTCACACAGACAGGTCCCGACACCAGGGTCCGAGTCCGTCTCTTGGAGGTTCGACGATCAGGGACTGGTTGACACCCCGGTTCCATCCTGACAGGAATTAACGCTCTCAAGGGGCACTCGGCATGTGTAAGTGACTATTTCCCACTTTTTAGACTGGCTGATTCGTGTAAGTCCGTGATAAAAAAAAAATTTGGTCATTCTCCAAATACGTCTCGGATCTTTCGGTCCTTTATGAGACTCGTTCCTATAGTCTCCTCCCATGACGCCCCCTCGTTCTAACGTGTTTCAACAGTCGGTCCAGAAATTTTTATTTGGTAACTGATTTGTTGGTCGTAGGTTTGATTTAAGGACCAAACACATTACACCAAGTTCGACAATCTATTTACTCGACACTACTCCAGACACAACCACATGCCGTGACCCCAGACCTTAGTGTACCTGGGCTACTACCGCACCTCGACACGAAGGACCATTCTGACACCCCGTCCAGAGGAGACTCGGACGTGTCCCCGTCAGTGGACGGAGGAGAGAGACCCTTTAGTCCACAATATACACCCGGTCCTGACAGTGAATCAACAACAAGTCTGAGTTTTCAGTATAGACTGAGAAACGCTGGGGTACCTGACGTCGTACGGTCCAAGGGGACAGGAAGTGATAGATCATCCACGAGTCATTTATCATTATCGGAAGTAAAAACTACTCTTCACTGTGGGATAATACTTATGCATATATTGAGATGTAAAAAACTCCTCGGTTTAGGTTTTATCAAAGATCGACTTTTACATCTGAGGTATTGATGACGAAGGAATTAAACCTCAAAATACAAGTCAAGTCAAGTCAAGTCAAGTCAGCGAGTCAGCACAGGTTGAGAAACGTTGGGGTACTTAGCGTCGTGCGGTCCGGAGGGACAGGTAGTGGTTGAGGGTACAAGTGAGTCTGAGTACAGGTAGCTCAGGCACTACGGTAGGTCGGTAGAGTAGGAGCCAGCAGGGGAAGATGACGGGGGTTAGGGAGGGTCGTAGTTTCAGAAAAGGTTACTCAGTTGAGAAGCGTACTCCACCGCTTTCATGACCTCGAAGTCGAAATCGTAGTAAGGAAGGTTTCTTTAGGGTCCCGACTAGAGGAAGTCTTACCTGACCAACCTAGAGGAACGTCAGGTTCCCTGAGAGTTCTCAGAAGAGGTTGTGGTATCAAGTTTTCGTAGTTAAGAAGCCGCGAGTCGGAAGAAGTGTCAGGTTGAGAGTGTAGGTGTGTACTGGTGTCCTTTTTGGTATCGGAACTGATCTGCCTGGAATCAGCCGTTTCATTACAGAGACGAAAACTTATACGATAGATACAACCAGTAGTGAAAAGAAGGTTCCTCATTCGCAGACAATTAAAGTGCCGACGTTAGTGGTAGACGTCACTAAGACCTCGGGTTTTTATATTTCAGACTGTGACAAAGGTGACAAAGGGGTAGATGAAGGGTACTTCACTATCCTGGCCTACGGTACTAGAAGTAAAAGACTTACAACTCGAAATTCGGTCGAAAAAGTGAGAGGAGAACGTGAAAGTAGTTCTCCGAAAGATCAAGGAGAAGTGAAAGACGGTCTTCCCACCACAGGAGACGTATAGACTCCAATAACTACAAAGAGGGTCGTTAGAACTAAGGTCGAACACGAAGAAGGTCAGGTCGTAAAGAGTACTACATGAGACGTATATTCAATTTATTCGTCCCACTGTTATATGTCGGAACCGTAATGAGGAAAAGGATAAACCTTGGTCAGACAATAAGGTACAGGTCAAGATTGACAACAAAGGACTGGACGTATGTCTAAAGAGTAGTATTAGAAACTTTCTGGATGAGCCTCTCTCGGTCCGGTCTCTTCACACGAACACAACTTAGGGAGGTCACAGGGAATGACGAGACGGACGATGAAACAGGGTCCGGAGTAGGAAGGACGGGACCGGGTGACAACCATAGAAAATAAGACCGGGAAACCGGGAACTCCAAGTTTTAAAAGATTCCTCTGAAAACCCCCGAACCCCCTCAGTGTGACGTATAGAACACCCTGGAATCAAGGGGTCGGTCCCTAACTTGTACCCCGGACACCGTTACTCTCGGGTCGTAGGATTAGTGATCCACTGGTCTCCTGGGGGTACGGGTCTTCTGAACTTGTGAACTATGTACGATGACACCCAGCAGAAAAGGAACTCACATATAGTACCAGTAAAAGGTCGACTTAGGAAGAGGGAAGCCCGGAGAGTGTCTTCAGGAGGTGGGGTAAAGGCCATATTCCGAGATTTTTCGGCGAGGTTTACTGGTTCAAAATAAAATCTTGAAATACCGACCCGATGAACATACCGGTCACCGTACGTATGAGACACGAAGAGGGTCGTGTAAAAAAAAGAAATTAAAATAAAACAACAGATAGATTAATGATTTGGTATTGGAATAATTCTAGTCATCCTTGACATCATGGACCCTATTACGAAAGTCATGCCACGACAAGTCACCTACAACCCATGAGTGGATTCTGGTCACACCACGTAGTCGCACGTTATTACACTTCGTTCCGGTTCGGTGTACTCAGTGGAGTCTTCCACCGTCACGACGGAAAGAAAGGATTCAAGAATGACTTGTCAGGATCTGTAAAGGATATTTTAGAAGTAATCCAGAAGTAAATAAAAAACTTTCTACAACTCAGTCAAGTCAAGTCAAGTCAGTGAGTAAGCACAGACTGAGAAACGACGGGGTACTCAGTGTCGTGCGGTCCGGAGGGACAGGGAGTGGTTGAGGGCCTCAAGTGAGTCTGAGTGCAGGTAGCTCAGCCACTACGGTAGGTCGGTAGAGTAGGAGACAACAGGGGAAGAGGAGGACGGGGGTTAGGGAGGGTCGTAGTTTCAGAAAAGGTTACTCAGTTGAGAAGCGTACTCCACTGGTTTCATGACCTCAAAGTCGAAATCGTAGTAAGGAAGGTTTCTTTAGGGTACCGACTAGAGGAAGTCTTACCTGACCAACCTAGAGGAACGTCAGGTTCCCTGAGAGTTCTCAGAAGAGGTTGTGGTGTCAAGTTTTCGTAGTTAAGAGCCCGTAAGTACAAAGAAGTGTCAGGTTGAGAGTGTAGGTGTGTACTGGCGTCCTTTTTGGTATCGGAACTGATCTGCCTGGAATCAGCCGTTATTACAGAGACGAAAACTTATACGATAGATACAACCAGTATTGAAAAGAAGGTTCCTCATTTGCAGAAAATTAAAGTACCGACGTCAGTGGTAGACGTCACTAAAACCTCGGGGGGTTTTATTTTCAGACTGTGACTATCCTCGATAAATAAAGGTCTATCGTACGTTTGGAAAATAAATTACGAAGACAAAACGACTTCTCTAGTGATAACTTTCGACTGGACCGTATACCGTCAGAGAAGGAGATCTATTTTCCCTTTTCCGGTACTCTATTGAATAACTACTTTAATCGATGACTTCACCTCTCCTACACATCAGTCGGTTATCAACAGTATCGAACTCGAGACAATTTCCTCGTACATACGTTACTCGGCAAGTGGTCTCGACGTGACACGACTCGACACGACCAGTTATCATATTAAGATGTATTTTAACTACCTATCCTCGTTTGTGACGATCTGTCCCCTTCCTCCCCGAGTCTTTATATTTATACTTTTTTCATGTCACTTTTTATTGGAGGCAAAAACGTCCACAAGGTTATATTTAAATCTACATCCAATGATATCAGGTCGAAGTCAATAAACGTCAAAAGGACAGGACGTCTCTTGTTTGCATACACATTGTAAAAACCAAATATAAAAGATGTTATTAGACTTATACAAAGAAGTTCCAAAAATTTTTGAAACATCAAACAAGAATCCAAGTGTCTTGTCACTCTTCCTCCATGTCTCCAAAGGTCATATGAGGGACGGCGGTGTGTACCCATAAAAGGGAGTAATAGTCGTAGGGGTGGTCTGCCCGGTAAACAATGTTAACCGTCTGAGTTTGACCGTGTAGTGGTAGTGGTTCGAAGGTAGTAAACGTAATTCTAAGGGAGAAGCACATCATGTAAGACACCCAAAACCGTTTACATATTACTGTGGGTAGGCAGTAACATATATCATAGTATGTCTCATAAAAGTGACTGATTTCAGAAGACACGAGACCGACAAACGGAGACGGGGATGAGGTAGGACCCCTTGGTGACTAGAAAAGTCACAAAGGTATCAAAAAAGAAAAGGTCTTACAGTACATTAACCTTAGTGTATCATACGTCGGAAAACTCTAAGCAAAGAAAGTGACTCTTTGTAAATTTCAAGGAGGTATAGAAAAGTACTGAACTATCGAGTAAAATAACATAACGACTTAATAAGAGGTAATAGTGTAAATGGTGTCACTAGGTAAGTGAGTGGGTTCCTACAGAACCAACAAAGGTTCAAAACCGTCAACACTTATTTCGACCATATTTTAGACGTACGTCCTATAGCACCCTGTATTCAAGGAGTCGAGAAAACCTATTTACAGTCCTTCACGCCAACGACCTAACATACCATTTTAATACAAATCGAAACACTTTTTTGTGCTTTGACAGAAGACTTCACCGACGTGGTAAAACGTAAGGGTCATTGGTACTTTCTCTCAAGTACAACGAGACTCAGGGGGTCGTGAACCACGACAGTCACAAGATCTCAGACCGGCAAGACTATCCACAACTCACCACAGAGGAACAACAAAAGGGAAAGTAAAGGGAAAACACTACACCTCGTAGAAAGGTACACGAAGAAACGGTGGCGATACGGAAGGATGCCTCTTCCGTTACCAAGGGGTGAGGTCATGAGAACGGACCTTTTGGGGTACCTGCCTCCTCGGACCACCCGACGTCAGGTACCCTAACGTTTCTCAGTCTGTGCTGACTCGCTGAAGTGAAAGTGAAAAGTGAAAGTACGTAACCTCTTCCTTTATCGTTGGGTGAGGTAACAAGAACGGACCTCTTAGGGTCCCCGTCCCCTCGGACCACCCGACGGCAGATACCCCAGCGTGTCTCAGCCTGTGCTGACTTCGTTGAATCGTCGTCGTATGGAAAGATTTTATTTCGTGATTAATTATGATTTGGAATTATCAGTTCTTGTGGTTTGTCCTCTATTAATGGATTTGTCAATTTCTCGAGACAGAAAAGTCGTTTGAGTAAAACACTCAGTTTATTCATCTGAGTGTTCCTAAAAGGTACCCTTTTTACCCTGAGAGATCTATGTAGAAAACACATAGTGGTGACATGCTACTTAACACCGAAATTCCACGGGTATTGAGTCCTTAAAAAGAAGAGAATAAGGTTCCAAGCACAAAATAAGCTTGACTAGTTGAGCTACCACTTTGACTGACCTTCGACTTTCACCGCCACTCGACGTGTGTCTCCGACGGGCGAGACCCCCACTCGCAACGACGGCAATGAGGTAGTCAATGACATACCAGTAAGGACACGTGAATGCACGGTCGATTGAAGCAATTACGTAACTATTACTTTTCTTAGTAAAGTGATGATTTGAGTAGCTTTTGATACGGCTGTATTAAAGACACTATAGAATCGTGTATGGGACAAACTCCACATCAAAACTTACAAGACTCGAACCGAGTCCAAAAGGAAGAAAAGAAAGGGAAAGGAACAAAGATAAAAATTATGGCAGTAAACTCATTAGAAACTTTAGCTCTGAGGACCACCCCCAATCTACTCAGGCAAAAACCATTGACTGACTGAGGGTCTTCTGGCAATTCTACGACGAAACCCTATTAAGTCCCCCCGTAGGGGTCGGGACTTGGGTCGGGTAGGTGAAGTCGAAAAGGGAGACTCTCCCCTTTCAGGAAGGACCCCTCCTCCTCCATGTCACAGGGACACAGACAGTCGAGCACTCCTCCTCTTTCTGTCGACGTCTGAAGGTCGACCCGGAGACGACGGACCTCTACCTGTCCTATCTCCCGTGGTACGAACACCTAAAGTCGCACAAGGTACCAGAGACTTTCAGGCAGAGTATACACGAGTCCTAGAGACTTTGACGATGTGTAGAAAAAAAAAAGAAATTCGTTTTAGTGTCGACACCGGCAAGCCACAACAAAACACAACATACACGATAAATAAACTTACTCTCGTCGAAATAGAATTGTACTAAACGACTATCAGTAACCTCTCATTTCTTTCTGACTCTAACAGAATTCTCACTGGAACTTCGGTTCGTCAACAAAGTCCCTTCCCCTAACTTAGGAGACCCAAACGAGTGACAGGACTCTACCCGACCGAAACTACCTTCATCCCTGCCGAGTACCAAGTGTCAATTAAGACACTTAGTGGCCCCTGAGGGAGTAAGAACATACATAGCGTGAAACCCCTTTGATTTAGACACACTGTGTACAGTCGGAACCGTCCCAAAACTAAGGAATCCACGAAAGGTAGTCGATATGAAAACCATCATGGACGTAACTTTAAGGAAGGAAGGAATCTCAAACAACCCAAAGAACCCAGAGACCCGAGTACCAAAAGAAGAGAAAGGCAGGAGGAAAGACGGGTCTGAGGAGAGGGACCCTGTGCCCACTGTTCACACAATCTGAGTTGCAAGGATGGGCACAGCTCGAAGACTACGAGTGAAGGGTCCCTTAACGGTACAACGAGCCAAAAATTTAAGTGGTTACAGATCAAAAGACAATTTCTAGAACCTCTTCCTTTACCGTTGGTGAGGTCACAAGAACGGACCTCTTAGGGTCCCTGTCCTCCTCGGACCACCCGACGGCAGATACCCCAGCGTCTCAGCCTGTACTAACTTCGCTGAATCGTCGTCGTCGTTGTTTAATAAAATAAGGTTTATGACTTAAAAATTAGAGACCTTGGTCCATGGTACACCAGTGGTCAAAAACAATAACAAATTCAGGAGAAGAGAGGATTACACAAGTATCAAAGTAAATTGAGAAAGTCGTCAAACACTATGAATAAAAAACAAATAATTAAGGCAACAGAGACAATAAAGACTCATACAAAGAAAAATTTCTTAAAAAGAGGAACAATGTCCAGTGTGAAAGGACGAAGGAACGTAACGACTATTGAAGATTAACCCACGACTTATTACATTTATGATACAAAAAGAGAATGAAGCGTTGGATGACTAGAAGGAAAAGAATCAAGATATTGAACACCTATTTGAACTGGAAAGGTTCTGAACAAGAATTCGAAACAACCCCTCCGGACCGTAGGGGAAATAGTACTACGATTACATTGGGCTGGGGTCCCAGACGCGGAGGACCCCATTGGAACCCGTAGGTTCCGACAAGACTCCATGAAGATTGAGACCGGTGAGTCTGACACAGAGAGGGGTTGAAACACAGAAGGGAGCCCGACTCGTCCTCCGAGGACCAGTGTGAGAACGACAGTGAAGGGAGATCGGTAGTGAAGGGAGCAGGAGGAGTCAGGCTGCCCCCTCGTTTGAGTCCTGGTCCGGTCGACACCGGGTAGGAAGGGAGGGTGAGGGAGACACGGCCACGGACGGTCGGGGGCGGCCACGGACCCGAGATGGGGGGCGAGCCGTCGGACCGCGGCCCACGTCGTGGAGGGGACCCGTCCTCCGACCGGAGGGACCCCGAACGTCGACGTAAGAGCAGAGGGCTCCCAGGGTCAGGACGCTGAGATGGTCCTTGTGACACAGGACACAGACTTTTGTCGACTGAGTGCACTAACCAAGTAGAACGTCACCCTGCCGTTCAGGGTGTGGTCAACGTCACTGTGTCGAACATCTCCAAACTAATTAAGAATCACTCTTTATACACAGAACACCCGATTGACTCGAGGTACTATAAATTTTAATTTTCCACCAGGTAGTTCGTATTTCAAAATTGTTCAGGTCTCGTTACCCGGAAACGATAACCTCCCAAACGAATGAAGTCCTTGTATGGACGGTCCTCCTGCCCCGTGTGGGGTCGGTACAGAGGAGACAGGACCTTCCGTGAAGTATGGGAACAAGAGTTGGTGTGTCGAAGGAAGTGTTTGTGCACTCACTTCGACACGTGTAAAAAGGACAATCCTATCCGCAAGTCGTCATACAAACCCCCAATAAGAAAATACAATTTTTTATGCACAGAGACTTCCTCAAAAAATCGACGTACCATAAACCGTTTAACATTGGAGACCCTGGTCGGACCATAACCACTTACACTTTCAATTACAACAACCATAAAATATCTACTATTGTCTCACGTCTTCATCCGTATCACGTCCCTAAACTAGGAAAGCGGTCTTACGAGAGATCTTCTGCTGTCACTGTCTGGTCGAGTAGAGGACATGCAATCAGTCCACTGGACAGTCGGAGAAGGTCAGACTACTGACGTTCTCACCGTAGGGTAAATTTATACGAAAATTAGAAAAACACTCCAACTTCTAAAGAATGGATTCCTTCATCTGAATAACATAAAAAAACATTCAAAGACAAGTACAACAGATGGGTAAAAGGACAACATACAAAAATTTCTCCAAAAATATACATCAACCGATTAGTAAAAAGTAAGAAGTGACAAAATTAGACAAAATTTATAAAAACAAATATCAAAGAAAACAGGTATATTTTCAAATGAAAGGAATTTATTTCACTGGACTGCCTCCTCAGACCATCCGACGTCAGGTACCCTAGCGCCTCACAGCCTTTGCTGACTCGCTGAAGGGAAAGTGAAAAGTGAAAGTACGTAACCTCTTCCTTTACCGTTGGGTGAGGTCACAAGAACGGACCTCTTAGGGTCTCTGCCGCCTCGGACCACCCGACGGCAGATATCCCAAGCGTGTCTCAACCTGTACTGATTTCACTGAATCGTCGTCGTTGTTATCAAAATTTCATCAGAGATTTTACCAAAAAATATATTACACTATCTTCACGATTAATAGTAATGTTACTGAAAGTTTGACTGAACATGTAGAATTTAAATGTGTTGCAATGTACAGCATATAAAGTTATTTTTATAAAATTTTTAGTTATTAGTGACGGAAATAAAGAACGAATCTAACAAAGGTGAGGTACCAATATTTACCAATGAAATTTTTATTAATACGAAATGTGTACTTGGGAGGTCAGGTAGATCGTAAACAAAACTCAACTTGAGATTCATCCCTTAGTTTTTGTCGACGACCGGGAAACGACTGAACGAGTGATAAAATCGTGTTAAAATTCGAACGGGACCCTCCAAGACAAAATTTCGGAGTTGAAGCCACAGACTCACACGTCTGAGAGGTCTGGAAACGTGTAGACAAGAGGGTCTGAAAGGACTGAAAAGTGAAATATAGAAAACGGTATAATCACACATTTACAAAATTTAAGATACATCCATTTATAAATATGCAAAAGAAAAAGTTTACACCTAAAACACAACACGGGTCTTCCGACAAGAAGTGGGCACAAATAGTAAAATTGGTGACAGTCACAAACAGTCGCCATCAGAGTTTCACTCTCCGACCAGTAATCGTAAATAACAGAACATTAATAATTTTATAAGGGACGTGTATCTGGTATCCCTTCCTCCAAGTCAGGACGACGACTTAGACACACCGACTTGCTACCAAAAGACTCACTCCAGCTCGTCCGAGAAAAGTGCCGTCGGACGTCGGCCCGGCCTCAGAAGAGACGCGTGAGGAGGAGAGGCGCGAGACGTGGGAGTGAATCTGGGGGTCGCAAAGACAACCGAAGCGAGAAGGAAAAGAGGCCACAACTGCTCTCTTCCGAGACGACAACGCGACAGTGACTTCTGCGGGTCGAAAGTCAAGAGTGACGAACAATTGCCCCATCCGGCGGGCTCTGTCGGCACTTCGGATAACCGGAGTCGGACAGGCGACTCGGGACCTCCGAAGGACGACGACGAAGAGTCGGCGGGAAAGGGAGGAGACACAGGACGGAAGACAAGGGTCGTGTGTAGGAGTTCATCAGAGGGGTCCCAACGTCTCCCCTCTACGGTGTGCGGGGGCACTGACCTCCTACAGACAAACGACAATGCGAACCCCACCCCCCGGCTGGGGTCTCACAGACGGAGACGTAACGGAAGGTCCTCAACCCTCCACGAACTGTGGACCTTCGTCAACGTCGTCTTGTAACCATCATCTCAATTAAACGATTTCCCAATTTTTTCTTCACGTTACAATTCCGTGACATAGTCTTAAAAAGACTTTCTTTTCGGTTTGTTCGTTCCTACATCACACACAATGCATCTAAGGTCCTCGTACCCGGTTGGTACTGCCTCTTACATCACACACAACGCATCTAAGGTCCTCGTACCCGGTCGGCACTGCCTCTTACATCACACACAATGCATCTAAGGTCCTCGTACCCGGTCGGCACTGTCTCCTACATCACCCACAATGCATCCAAGGTCCTCGTACCCAGTCGGCACTGCCTCCGACACACGTCTCCCCGGACGTCTCGCGACTGTCTTTACAGGTATGCAACTAGGACAACCACAGTTCCACACATAAACTTAATTCTACGTCTTTTAACATGTGACATTCGTACATATTAAATAACGAACATTCAATACAGAATTCTTTTACAAATCTTAGGGTGACACAACGGACATAAAAACTTATAAGGGAACCGACACTAGTATAAGGACATGAAAGATAGTGTAAGTCATAATATTCCTATAAAAGAAGTCAAAATAATCACTGTCTACATACTTAATGTTTTACGAATCTTTCGATCTCACATGTCAAGTATGTCACGATGAAAATTTTAAAATACCAACTATGTGAAACTATCACACACTTCGTAAACCCACTCCATTGACCTTTTACTTTCATAAAATTCAAAACTATTTATATCGACTTAAACACTAAGTTGGTAGTTAAATTTAGACATTGAAGTATATTAAACCGTATAATCTATATCTGAAAAAAAGTATCCTTCCTTTCGAGATTAAAGTAAAACCTGTATCGTCTCGTCAAACCACAAAGTAGACTATCGAATGTGATGGGTATTGGCGGCGAGTAGACTGGAAAGACGCACTGTATTTCCGAGACCCTCACACGTCACGGTAAACGACGAACAGCGTAGCTGTCACCTCGCAACACAGGCACCGCTGTGGTCCTTACCCACTGGACACAATCTCGGGAAGGACTTTTCGACTCGTGTGGGGGTACTTATCCGAAAGGTCAAGGTGACACAGGTCTCGTGGATTACACTAGTCTCTTAACTTTGACTCAGTCTCACCACAACGACCGACTAGGGTGGGATCCTACCGTCCAGACCGAAGAGTGGTGGTACGCCCGTCCCGAGTCTTCGTACACCCTTCGTGCCAGTGTCGTTAAAAGTTATTTAGTACTGAGCGACTAAATAAAGTTTCCTAGGCATATCGTCATTTGTTATGGTAAATGTAAATTAATCAAAATAACTTGCTTTCCGTTAAAATAAACATTACTTGGTGTACAATACTAATTCCTACATAAAATTACTGGAAATTCATTACACTTGTTTACAACGGGAACTGGATTATCGTCTCCGTAAGGATGTAATAACTTTTGAAGTCTTACTTAAAATTTAATAGTACTTTTCGAAGTTTACTGTAAGAGTAATAACACGGTAATAAGTCAGTAAACTACAGATTATATACTCTACTTTACGTGAGGAGAGTCACGAGAACACGTAAGTCTTTGTACCCCCTACAACGATCCGTCAAGAAATAAAGGTACATAGTTTTCTATAAGACAACATACTTTTACAGTGAAAATTTTTTAATGACACTATCGTATTGGTGGAAAATCCCCCAAACGACTCGGAGGAGTCAGACGTGTGTACACCGACAGTCGGTCAGACCGTACCAAAACCGGAGACAAAGAGTCTTTCGAAAAGGGCGAGAAAGAGGACACGTGAGAGGGTCCTGGAGTGGACGACACGAGTCCCTGCGACGGGGGTGTGAGCGACAGCGTCAGAGCAGGGACACACAAGAAGTCTCAGCGGCAGAGAACTGGACAGAAGTCCAAGTGGCTGAGACAAGAGGCAATTCGGATAGATTACTCACTTAAATAAAGTTAACACAAAAAAGTTAAGATCTTAAAGGTTAACCAGGAAAAAACATTTATACAAAAGAAAAAGAGACGACACCAAAGAATAAACAAAAAAGAAATTCTCTTACAAAAAGAAATTTCTAAACCTTACAGGATTATTGACGAAACTTTAAGAGTAGACCAGAGTAAGATTACAGACCAGTACAGTCTTAATCAGAAGTAACTAATCTAAGAGGAACTTACACCTAGAACATAAGAGTAAAGAAGAACACAGACCTGTAATCCTAACACAGAAGTTGTATTACTATGGAACATCTCTGAGACCTAAGATATTACAAGACTTCTCATAACCCAAAGAATAAACCAAACCAAACTTGACCACAACTGACCTGACTTTAGTCTGGGGGTGGAGCAGAAGGGACGTCACCTCTCGGTACCCCGAGAAAACGAGGAAGACCGACTCGACCTTGGACGGACGTACTCCCCGAGCCCTGAGTCCGGCTCTCGCACCCCGACGGGAGACCCCGAAGTGAAGGAGACACCTCGAAGTCGCAGACACTAGACTGGAAACAAGAAGTGCGGACCTTTAGACGCCAAAAGACTCACAATCGTCGGTACTCCGTTTTGTTTTATCCTTTGTTTTCGGTTTGAATGTCTTTACCGTCTGACACAACTCCCTAGGAGGTCTAGGGGGGGCAAAACTACGAAGAGTGTCCCCTGGGGGTCCCGAGTCGTACACGCGGAGTGACGGAACCAACGACGGTACTTTCCCGGGTCTCATCAATCGTGGCTCTTGTCCGTGTCCGACCGAAGCGTCCTTCTGTTCAGCACAAGTCCTTGATCAGTCCTCCGCAAGACTTGGAAGTCTGAAAAGTCTATCGTAAGGTATCGAGGTCGGGAAGGTAGGACGGGCAAATAGAGTCCGTGCCAGGTCCCGTCCAGTAGGGGAAACCCCTGTCACCGAAGTCATTCATCTGACGACGTCCTCCACACACATGTCCTCCTCAGAACCCTTCACCCAGTCCGAGTGTAAGTTCGAGTACCAGGTACCCCAATCACGATCCACGAGGGCTGGCGAGGGCTGTGTTGGACGGTACTCCATATCGTCAGCAGGAAATTTCAGTTCTCTAGGGGTGTGACGAGAACTCGAATTTTCACCATCAAAGAAACCCAAGAAAACGTAGTGCTAAGTGTCATGACCGTGTGTTGTATATTCTTTTAGTGGAGAAAACCATTTACTATATACTTTTTATAATCGACCATTGACTCTTGAAAGGTTCATCAAAACAAATTAATAGTACATTAATTAAGTCTATAAGACATAAGATCCTGGAAAAAAGATAGTTGCGAATACAAATACGAGTCTTCGGTGTTGACCTATAAGTATCGAAACTTCCGTGTAAATGCTCCCATTCAATTTAGAAAACAATCTACGTTCATATAAGTAACACATGCAATTTTTGTAATATCGTTTGGAAATAAAACTTTCACATTAATTTAGTTCTTAGTTAGGTTTGTTCGAGACTCGATTTTTCACTTCTGTATCTCTTATAAAGAATTTAAAAGGACACAGTCTATAAAGAAACTTTATGTAATTCATGTCAAAAAGACAAAAATCGTATAAATGAGAATTATTCTAGGAAGAGGGAATTTTATAATACTCAGTCACTTTACTTCATTAAGTCGACAAAGTCAATAATAAAACCTGTCCTACTATAGGTGTAGTAAAGAACTAAAAGTGACTGACCAACCTACCTACACACACACATTCACGTGTAGGCAAAAGAATACATGTATGTACATAAAGTAAGACGTAAGAAAAGTGACCACAAAACCATATCGAATTTCAGGGAAGAAGGGAGTTAATAACAATCCTAAACCATTGAAAACCTAAATCGTGGAATATGACTACGATGTTTACTAAATATTATGAATTCCCTAAAATTATAAATGTTAACATCAAATAAAAATCAACGACGTTAATAAAAATTTCTAAAGATCATCATGTTGGTAGAAACAGAGTAAGAACCAGTGTATGTTCCCAACCACTTGTCAACACTAGTAAACTCCTTCGTACTTTACCGTTGGGTGAGGTCATTAGAACGGATCTTTTAGGGTACCCGCCTCCTCTGACCACAGGTACCCCAGCGTCACTCAGTCTGTGTCGACTCGCTGAAGTGAAAGTGAAAGGAAGAAAGAATGATTCCCGTATAACACACAGCCATTACTCATCTCACCCTTACATCTGTGCTCCTCCTCCTCTGTCCGTACTGATATACTGAAATAAAGACGTTCACGACGGCATTTTCATCGACGCCAAATAAGTACCGGAGTGTCGGAGAGGCCTCACGGGTCCGGTTACCACTCTCGTCTGTCGTAGTGGACAGCGATTATGCGCGTCGCATTTACACCCTCTCTGAAGACTTCTGACGTAAAAGGACACTCACCCCTTCTCCAGGTTTACGTGCCTATCACAGTCTCGGGTCTGGGACTAATGTAGACCCGAAAAACAATTGAACACACTTAATGACGTCCGAGAATTGTCATGTCAAGTAACGGAAGTAAACTACAAGGATGGTTTCAAAAAAAAGTGAGTAATAATAATAATAACAAAGTGAGTAATAAGTCAGTATTAATAAAGTTTGTACTCAAAATCTAATAAAGTCTACCTTTTTAGATACGAAAACACACGTAAAAAGTTTTTCCTTTCCTTTTTTGGTACAATTCACATTGAACAAAACATTGACCTCGAATCAAATGGTTTTATTGTTGACTTGTAAAATTTTTCACCATAGACGAATATAAGGAAAAAATATCATATTACACAGTTATGTTTCCTCTTTTATACAAAGAAAACTGAGTCGGACACATTAAACTATTCTTAGTTTCTAACTAATTCCACAGGACACCGTCATCTGTAAGACATACAGTGACGGGTACGTCTCACATTCCGTCTGTACGTGCGACCCTAATGACAGGTAAGGGAACTTTGTTACAGTCCCAATGTATTTAATACACGATATACCGTAAAACACAATATATTCACTAAGTACAACAATAATAGCTATAGTAATTAAAACGAATAACAATTTCCGTATCGATAAGAGAGACATGAAACCTCAAATTTTGACATCGGTCAAAACTTTATAATTGTCGTAGACACCAGGAAATTGTAGTGGAAGGGTGAATTAGAAAAAATACGACGTAAAAGATGACATTAAAGGAAACATTTGGTATCGTGTGAATGGCAACAAGTACAGAAAAAGTTAGTTTTGGCAACAAATACGAGGAAAATTTTTCGTATAGGGATAACAAACAATTTATCCCACGTGATAACTCTTTTGTCGAACTTTAATATTGTAAAACGTGAGAGGGGGAGTTCCGTTTAAAATAGAAAAGTTTGATATATTGTAATTCTCCTTCCTTTGGGTCTCTCTTTCAATAAATCTCTATTAAAGAAAGGGTAGTAGGGTCAGACAGAAGACATGACATACTCTAACCATTTCTTGATAGGAAATGTCATTAAAAGAGTTATAATCTTTTTACAAATTACAAATTTCAGGTAGTAACAACAATGTCTTAACTTTCGTTTGAAGTATCCGTGACACATAAGAAGTCGTGTATTAACACAATCTTTGACTGTTTTCGTGGGTGCACTAATTTCTCAAGACCTTTTCATTACCCTCGTGGTTGAATTTAAAATTTCGATTTAACATATCTTAACGTCAAGTCTTTCGAAATATTGTCACAATGTAAAATAATACGGGAACGGACAGAACCTCAAAGTGTGTCACCCTTATGATATGAGTTTCTATCCGTAAGTCGTTACCAAAAATTGGAACGTATCGTCCCCCTGGTATCCCTCTCGACTTTTGATTATGTCAACACGGGGAAACATGAAAAACCAGTCAACTACCGGTCGGCACCCGTCCACCAGAATTCCTCAGTGATTTTCTTTACTCCACCGAATCGTCGTACGACGACGACGATTCAGCGAAGTCAGCACAGGCTGAGACACCCTGGGGTATCTGCCGTCGGGTGGTCCGAGGGGACAGGGACCCTACGAGGTCCGTTCTTGTGACCTCACCCAACGGTAAAGGAAGAGGTTACGTACTTTGCCTTTTCATTTTCCCTTCAACGAGTCAGCACAAACTGAGAACCGTGGGGTACCTGACGTCGGGTGGTCCGAGGAGGTAGGCACCCTAAAAGGTCCGTTCTCATGACCTCACCCCACGGTAACGGAAGAGGACGACGGAGTAATAATCAAGGTAGTGTTCCTAATCTTTGGTCTCCTTCTCCAAGCACAAATAAAGCAGAATCTAAATAAGAGAATGACCTGTCTACACTGACGGACAAGGTACGATCCTCAAGTGTTGTAGTTATAGTCACGGTATCAATGTAACGAGTGTCAGACTTCCCTTTGATTTATACCTTTAACGATCCTTGTCATTTTCATTAAGTCTTAAGTGTAACCTCTCATTAGAATAGATAAACAGAATACGGAATTTACCATTGACACACTTAGTCGTCAGCCGTCCCACACAGGATCAGACGCGAATGAAACGGCGCGGTGTCGATCTCGTGGAGGTGATCGGATGTCAATTTCCTACGTGGCACACCTGACACACACAAATAGTCACAATTCTAAGATTCTGATAGAGACACTTACTTAGTCTTCAACTAGTAAAGTCAAGTCAGTTTTTAACTTCATGCTTTATCAATGACACATTTCCGGTGTAGGAGAGAAAGTTTTCAACTATGATCTTCAAAAAGACACTCGAGATCCTAAAAGACGTATATACTAGTATTGTAGTTGTTTGTCTATTAAAATGTAGAAGGAAAGATTTAACATGGAAGATAAAAAGCATGTCAACCCGACCGACTTTGAAGCCCATAATATAGTCAATCAACACCACTTTCGTCCGTAAGACTAGAGTCTCCTTTCCAAAATCACAAAGCATACTATGTGTATCACCCCAAAAGTATTACCGAAAATTATATTCCTCCATCAAGGGAAGATAAGGATCAAACAACTTACAAAAGACAGTTCTTTCCCACAACTTAAAACCGTTTACGTAAAAGACGTAGTCAACTCCACTAGCACACGCCATAAAAAAGGAAGTAAGACAATAATACCATATAAAAGAACTAACTAAACGTACAACTTGGTAGGAACATAAAGTCCTTATTTAGAGTGAACCAGTACCTCATATTAGAAAATTATACGACGAATTAAACCAAAAGACTACAAAACACATCCTCAAAACATAGTAACAAGTCTCTTCTATAACTACACATCAAATGAAAAGATCCATAAGACAAACAAACCGAAACTATAGTCCCAACAGGACGGAAGTTAAAATAGTCAACGAAGTATTAACAGAAAGTAATCCTTGTACATACATATGATTCAGTGAAGTAAGTAAAGGTTAAAAGACGCTGGGGTACCTGACATTGGTCCGTCCAAGGAGACAGGTACCCTAAGAGGTCCGTTCTTATGACCTTACCCAACGGTACGGGAGAGGTCCCCTAGAAGGGCTGGGTCCCTAACCTGGACGTAAGTTTAATCAATGTAGGCAACAGAGAATTCAGAGGACGCGACCGTCCGTCCAAGAAATGGTGACGCGGTGGACCTTTCGGGGTAATCCTTGTATTAACAAAAATTAACAGTATAGCAACACGGAATAAATTGTAAATTAATTATGTATTACAGAGAACACTAGGAAGACAGACGAGTTTGACGGAACTTAGGGAAATCACTTAAAAAGTAAAACTAGTATGAAAAGTCGAGAACTTAAAGAAAACCAAAGACAAGTCTAAAAGACAGAGAAGTAAGTGTAAAGACGAGACAAGTATGAAGCAGAAGAACTGAAAGAGGTGTAGAAACAGAAATTTGTAGAAATTATCAAAAGAAAATTTCAGAAACAGATCATATAGACGGTAGCCCAGAAAAAGTCCCTATCAACCAAATATAAAAAGGAAACTTACCGCGTACGAAAAGACGAAGAAAATACGGAACAATGCAAAACGATAAGTTGTTCGTAAACTTATATTATCACACCATTAGGCCTTCAATTTTAGTCCCGAACGACCCCAAGACACAAACGAAAACAACCACCACCAAACTAACAGTCGAGTCGGACTCCACACTTGAACTATAGAAGAACACAGAAAAGACTCGGAAAAGAACCCATACACGGTAACAAAAGACCAAAAAAAGGGTATATACGTCAACGAAAACTTACAGGACCAGAAATTATAGACCGAGGGTTTTCCCCTTTTTCTCTTTTTACCACCCCCAATTGTCTCGTGACCAGAAACTTCGGGGGACCTCTAATGAAGAGACCCACCCCTCACCATCGTCGTCACCGGTGGACGGAGTGACCGACGTAGAGACGGTGGGCTACGCCGTAGTCGCGTGTCCAAGGACCTCGTGTCCCAGGAAAACAGGTGGGACCGAGGGTGTCCGTCGAGGTCTTTGTGCACACCGGAGACCTTGAGCGGTGGGAAGTGGTCGAGGTCTAAGGTTTAATCAACGTAGTCTACCTAAGACAGGGACTCCAACAACAGGTCCACCCCCTAGTAAGGACCACGAAGGACGAGATGGCAGTAGAATCTTCGGACACATTTAAGGACAGAAAAACGGATAAAAAAGTGACGAAAAAGAGACGAACAATTAACTTACGTCGACCACCTGAACAAAATTGTGACACCTATAGACTTCATACTTATTATTTTTTCAACGATTAAACGTAAAAAGAAAGAAAAGAGAGGGACTTATCCTTCTGTCACTAGGTGGACAAGTACTTTCAGAGTCGTATCTTTTATGTAACACCCGTTCGTGACACCAACGTAGTCCACTCTTTCCTCAACACCAAAATCGAACTCAAACGTGCACATCCTCTACGAAATACACAAATTTACTGAGGTCTGTTCACACACAGTGTCACGAAAGTAGTGTCCCCCTGGAGTACCCGGACCGGCCTGTCAGACGAGAGTCTACTCGGGTCTCAGTCCGGGGACACACCAGGAGTGTGAAACTCCTCTTTGACTCGGTGCGTCTCCGACGAGGAAACACCCCTCTCTCAAGACTGTGGACAAAGTACTGAACAGTGACACGGAAGTTCTTCCACCACGTCGTCTTGGTCAGACTCCAATCCCCCGTCGACCACTCAAATCTCCCTAGAATGTGACGAGTAGGTAGATTGTCGTGTTCCCCAGCTACACCACCCAACAGACACCCCTCCTTCACAATCTACTCTGTCCCCGGACTGTTCCACCTAGTCTAGTCGGGAAATTCCCGGTCCCACGTCAAGAAAGTGCACTTTAGCCTCATACAACCATATAAAAATCCCGAAGGGGCCACTGCGATCGTCACTTTTAGGTGGACGGTCACGTCCTCTACGTTCTCTACACCCAAGTCAAGGAACCCAGTCCCTTTACTGGACTGGGGACCTCCTCCTTTACCGTTGGGTGAGACTATAAAAAGCATCAACAGTTTGTCCGTAAATGTATACGTAAAGTAGTTCACCTAAAGAGACTCTCCACACTGTGAGATTCACGGAGGGGGAAAGTCTTCCACCAACTGGGACACCTACCATGGTCCTCCGCCGTCGGCCCTCGAAATCCCACGATCGTCCCTCCTACGTCCTGACAGACAGGACAACAGGTAGCGGTCACGTCGGAGGGGGATGTGGGCCCCGAAACACACCCCAGAGACGAGGTCTGGTCACACACACGGTCTCAGGAATGTCTAGGACAGGAGTCCTCGAGTACCGTTCTTTCTGTCATTCCTTTACTCTGTTTCCGTCAAGGGACTGTCAGGTCACCAAGCTACCTCTTCCGTTACCGTTCGGTGAGATCATGAGAACGGATCTTTTAGGGTACCTGCCTCCTCGGACCATCCGACGTCAGGTACACCAGCGATTCCCAACCTGTACTGACTCGCTGAAGTGAAAGTGAAAAGTGCAAGTACGTAATCTCTTCCTTTACCGTTGGGTGAGGTCACAAGAACGGACCTCTTAGGGTCCCTGTCCCCTCGGACTACCCGACGGTAGATACCCCAGCGTGTCTCAGCCTGTACTGACTTCGCTGAATCGTCGTCGTCGTTGGTCACCAATCCTGAGTCACGAAAGTGAAGACCCCGGGTCCAAGCTAGGGACCAACCCCTTGATTCTAGAACGTTAGATATGCCACGTCGACTTTGTTTTCCTTTTTTCTCTTTTACTCTGTCTAGTGGACTCGAAACGACTCACAGAGTCTTCTCACGTCCCACGGGACTTTTGTTTGTTCACTTTTCGAGCGGACAGTCTCAGACTTTCCGGAGAGAGACTTTCCATGTGCACTTGATCTAAATTTTTGTCTGCCTACGCGGGTTTCCTCTCCTACGTCACTCTCTGACCTCGGACTGGCGAGTCGTGACTGGTGGTCCGCCTCCGGAGTACGGTTCCCGTGGCGTCCGACTTCTGTCACCAGGTCCGGACACACGGGTCGTGCGCCTCGTCCCGTAAGAGACACACAGACTTGCGTACACATACGTGTGTCCACTGTCCGACGAGGATGTCCTCTTGTGGACAGGGAGATCTCGTCTCTCCTCCTTCACACTATCGTCTTTTGAGAAGTCCATAATGAAAAAAACACAGTACTACTTAAAAATCACTTTTCTGTCTCCTTCATTCCTAACGTGTGGTGCTCTCTGGAGTCTCTACGGAGGACTCAGGGTCCAAGTCCCGACACGAGTCTACGGTGGTGATAGTCGTCCCAGTGCAGGGGTCCGACACACGTGGACCCGGTCCGAACCTCAGGTCCGGAAGTGGAAGTCGTGAATCGTACAGCATCGGATACCCTTTGTGACGTCGTAGGTGTTAATCCATGGACCAGTGTCTAAAATGCAAAGGACGTAGATCCACAACACATGATAAAAAAAAAAAGTAATATAACTATACATAAGAATATTTCCTAGTTCTAACCCAAATGAGTATTTCTATAAACTTCTAAGGGAAACAAATACTTAGGTAAAGTAGAAACAAGGACGTACAAACAATCTGACAAGGGTGACCAGGTGTCAGGATCACCGAACACATGAAGAGTTTCTTGGCCCGAACACCCGGGGTCTATTAAGGGACACGTGTGGTAAAGAGAGGACTGGAGTGAGGGTCGCACTGGAACCGTCCACCACATCGAGGGTCAACACTTGGCACCGTAACGTCTGTGTGCGAATCCATACACACACACGTGTGATGACGTTAATGACGTATCCATTGGGAAGAACAATTCCATGTCTTATGTCAACGACCTCATAAAAAAAGAAGAATCTCTGACAAATCCAACAAATTTTGGCAGGTAAGGTTTTCAAATTTATTTCGTGTGAAGTAAAATTAAAGATAAATCCTTAAAAATTTTACGTTTGAAAAAAGTACTTAAACTTTAGAAAATTGTGTACGAATTGATAAATTTTTGGAATAATTACACTTATTAAAAATAAAATATAATGAATTGAGGGTATATGACTTCATACGAATTTTATGAAACCTGAAGGTCTTTATGATATCCTTGAGAACAGAAGAAAGTGAACTAATGTTTAACTCTTCCTTTCTGCTCTTAAAAATTTTTAGAATAAGAAGTTTCCAATGCACAGTGATGATATGTACTTTACCCACTGATCATTCTGGATGAGACATCGTGTCTCTTACGATGAGTCATCAGACATTACCGAACATGTCCTTTTCTTAGATCTCTTCTCATCTATTCAAAATAACTAATATTAAAACAAAATAAATAGTTATATACATTGTCTAAGTGAAATGACAAGTAAAGTTTGATTGGGATTGTAACATTTAGTAGATATGGGGTTATTTTTAATTTTTTCTCTTTCACAGTTAACTTAAGTCCAACGAAGGACCACCTCATTTGAGTCCAGAAGGAAGGAACATCCTTGACTTGCAGACCCTTGTTCCCGATTTCAACTGTCTGTTTGTGTTCCTGACTCCCGTGGTCTCTCCCTGTTTACCTGAAGGGTCCCCCGGCATAAGGAGGGGGAACAACCAAGTCTCTCGGTCCTTGGGTGGTACAAAGTCACTGTCCACCTACAGTCGTACGCTAGTGTTCACCGACTCGGACCTTTGTTCTTGCTCAGGAGTTCTCGTCCTGGCGACCCGCACACACGGTCTGCCCCAGGTCGACTCGGGGTCTCGTCTTGACGACCCACACACACGGTCTGCCCCAGGTCCGTCTCGGGGTCTCGGCCTGGCGACCCGTACACACGGGTCTGCCCAAGTCCCCCTCAGGGTCTCGTCCTTGTGACCCAAACACACGGTCCGTCCCAGGTCGACTCGGGGTCTAGTCCTGACGACCCATACACACGGTCTACCCCAAGTCCCACTCGGGGTCTCGGCCTGGCGACCCGTACACATGGTCTGCCCCAGGTCCCTCTCGGGGTCTCGGCCTGGCGACCCGTACACACGGTCTGTCCAAGTCCCCTTCAGGGTCTCGTCCTAGTGACCCACACACACGGGTTTGCCCCAGGTCCGACTCGGGGTCTCGTCCTATGACCCGCACACACGGTCTGTCCCAGGTCGACTCGGGGTCTCGTCCTGGTGACCCGTACACACGGGTTTGCCCCAAGTCCGACTCGGGGTCTCGTCCCATAACCCGTACACACGGTCTGCCCCAGGCCCCGTCAGAGTCTCGTCCTGGCGACCCGGACATACGGTCTGTCCCAGGTCGACTCGGGGTCTCGTCCTGGAGACCCACACACACGGGCCTACTCCAGGTCGACTCGGGGTCTCGTTCTGGCGACCCACACACACGGTCTACCCCAGGTCGACTCGGGGTCTCGTCCTGACGACGTACACACACGGGTCTGTCCCAGATCCCCTCAGAGTCTCGACCTGACGACCCACACACGGTCTGCCCCAGGTCCGACTCTGGGTCTCGTCCTGACGACGCGCACACACGGGTCTGCCCAGGTCCGACTCGGGGTCTCGTCCTGACGACTCGCACACACGGGTCTACCCCAGGCCCCCTCAGGGTCTCGTCCTGGTGACCCACATACACGGTCTACCCCAGGTCCGACCCGGGGTCTCGTCCTGACGACCCACACACACGGGTTTGTCCCAGGTCCGACTCGGGGTCTCGTCCTGATGACCCACACACACGGTCTGCCCCAGGTCCGACTCGGGGTCTCGTCCTGGTGACCCACACACACGGTCTGCCCCAGGTCCGACTCGGGGTCTCGTCCTGACGACCCACACACACGGGTTTGTCAGGTCCGACTCGGGGTCTCGTCCTGACGACCCACACACACGGGTTTGTTCCAGATCCGACTCGGGGTCTCGTCCTGACGACCCACACACACGGGTTTGTTCCAGGTCCGACTTGGGGTTTCGTCCTGGCGACCCTCACACACAGGCCTGCCCCAGGTCCGCTCGGGGTCTCGTCCTGACGAACCATACACACGGGTCTACCCCAGGTCCGACAATGACTATTTATGTCATCACTCTCATTTATAAACTTTTGAATATATTCTTAAATTACTCATTAAATTACAATTCTTTTAACCCTGTATATAAAAGAGTTTCTAAAAACAAAGAGTTATTAAATAACTACATCATAAAATGTTTTGATCAGGAGAACTGGTGAATCTTTAAATTTTTATCTTGAACATGGTATATTAAACGTTGTGAGAACGAGACCTCTGTCAAAGCATAGTCTACAGTCTGTCGTCCCTTTGGGGAAGGGGAGTCCACAGGGATCTCTGACCTGGTCTCTCGTGCCTGTCTTTTTGTCCTACCTCAAGTTCTCCGTCCTTGACCCCCGTCTCTTGTCCATGGTCGGACGTCGAGCACTAAGTCTGAAACCAGAACTCCCCGCAATAACGAGGGGGAGTGGAGGACACCGGGATGAGGAGGGGACTACACGGGCAACCACCTCGGGACTGAGGCACATCCAGAATGACCAGTGAGAAACACAGGCGGTAACCGTCTCACCCTCAGGTGTCAGTGTATCCCGAGTTCTGGTGTCAGTTACGTTCGGAGGGTCGAAGTGGTCCCCGAAAGTCAATTTTTCCCTTGTTTCCGTATGAAGATTCTTCCTCGTCTGCACTGGAGTCTCCTACAGTGCGACTCGCCCATGGACCGTGGAAAACGGAAAGGCCCCAAGACACCTCCCCACTCTCTCACTGTCGTCGACAGGACGAGGGTACCTGGGCTCTAGTGGTGCCGGCGTAGACGGGGTGTCCAGGACGGAGTCGCGACGTCTAAGGTGTTCGGTGTCATTTCTCTATCGTCTCCGAGCATATTAATGTACCAATCAACACGTCACCAACTGAAGTCAGTCATCATATCTGTAACAGAAAGAGTGGAGTTAATATAAAGAGTGGAAGTTTACAACACTTTCAATCCTTATATTTAATGAGTATCGTCGTCAAGTGTTTTGTCTGAAGGTACAAAAACACAAATCCATAAAAGTGAAAAAATAAACCGACGGAGTCCGGAATTAAAGTCGGGTGTCCTAGAAAGAACGTAAAACCCCTTCTAGGGGACCTCTTCCCTTTCCGACAGGTGAGGTCATAAGACCGGACCTCTTAAGGTACCGGGCACCCCAGTGTCTTAGCCTGTGCTGACTCACTGAAAGTGAGTACGGGACACTCACGGGACGTCGTACACTCTAGAATCAAGGGGTTCGTCCCTGGTTTGGACGCAGGGGACGTGACGTTCCACCCAAGAGTTGGTGGCCTCGTGGTCCCTGTAGGGGTACCAAAAATTCAACTATAAAGTCTTTACTCTTGGAGACTAGACTCGGAAACATTAGATATCCAGTAAGAACCCCATAAAATAGTAAGAAAATAGAATTCGAACTATCTCGTGTTTCAATTGTTAAAGAAAGACTATACATACTAATCTTTTGGTTTGAAAGTCCTCTACACTCATTTTCGCTGTATGTTTAAGGTTTTCGTTTATGACAGAAATATTATAAAGAGAATGACAAAAGTGACAGACACACGGCTTTACAGGTGTTTCAAAGAACATGGACCAACAGGACTTAGAAATGTCACCTTTCTACGAGAGTCTGAGAACAAGTTGCCTTTACCGAGTGGACCATCGTACAACAAACACCAGTGTTCAGACTAGTCAAATTACATCCGAGAGACTCACATTGGAGTCACACATTCAGTGGCAAAATCATCCGTGATCACTCGCCTGTTGAAGACAACGGTGTGAAAGGCGACAATGGTTTCTCTCACGTTAAGTAACGCACTCTTCAGTCAACTCAAAAAGTTTCGGACAAAAATTTCAATTCTAATCTAAAATAACTCGATGGTCTTAATTTATACGACAATCTATTTATACATATCTTAATTTACCATGTAATTATAAAAGGTAGTTTACTAATTGAGCCTCCACAATCGGGACACGAATGGCAAACTCAAAGAGACATTCCCGGTGACAACACAAAACGTCCATGACATTATCCACACCAGTAGATATGACCTTTTCTCTGCTCTTCACAGTACTTGTGTAGTTTAGGTTTTTTGTTCCATCCAATCTACCTCGTGACTGATGAAATTACTCGCCGGAGGTGAAAGGGACCCTCTCCTGTCCGCCGAGGCCCGTCGAGCCAGCACAATCGAAGTACGTACAGTGTCCTCGTCCCGAAGGACACAACCACTAGACCCTGCACCTAAGAGACACATTGTCGTCCGAACAGACCTTCTTAAAAGTCTTGATAAAAAGAAACGAATTAGTCTCAAAATATATAGAGAATTTAAAAGTAACAACATATATATTAAACGGGTATTAAGTCGTCAATTAATACCCAGAAAATTAAAGAGGAGTTAGATAAATAAAATATTAAACGTCAGATAAAAATACAACTACCAAGTGAATTTTACTTAGACATAATTACAAAAATACCATAAATTGAACTATCACATAACAATTTCATTAAAATTCAATAAAGGTAAAGTCTTCTTCGTACAACTTTTGATCTAAAATCAAAATTTCTGACGATCTAATATAAGGATTTTAATATAAGGATAATATCAGGATTTTAACAATAAATACATCAGTAACACATATATTCAATTTAGTATTGTTTTTCAATCAAACTTAAGAGTCATCAATAATAAATTCATTGTACAAAACATAGTTCAGTATTATATACGATTATAGACGACTCACTCTTCGAGAAAGAATGACGTAAAATGAGTAAAAAGAAACTTTATATTAAACACACTTAGACTCATCTTGTTTTCCAGGAGAATACCTCGGCACGGACGATACACTCATTAATTGTCTTTTCGAACAGAAGACATCCTTTAAAATATTGGTTCGCTATCTTTACTTTAGTAAGAAACGCTTCTATGGAAAATCCTGTCCTACACAGAGTAAAAAAGTCGATTTATCATAAAATTTTTTATCAATTGGGAAGTCTCCGATCGTTTCGTAGGGACTAAGAGACTTACCAACCCGGTAAACGTCTCGGCGAAAGGTCGCTACTGGCTCTCGTCCCAAGTGGTCACTCCAGCGACCCCGAGTACAGAGACACAGACAATCCCAAGGTCCACAGACGGACCGCGTACAAATGTCTTCAGTCTCTTTTCCCGACACGATGACAACAAAATCATCTTCAAGACTAAAACTATTACCCCTCTTTATTTAGAGTAGTTAAATATATTTGGTTCAAAATTTTTGAAACGAAATTAAACTCGTTTAGTCTATATACAGTCATTAAGACGTTATCTCAATTTAATAAATTTTTATTCAATAATATGATTACTGTTCTCAATCGTAGTGTATGTATCAATACACACAAAAGGTCGTTCATACCACAAAAAGAAGAGAAGTCATCCGCTTTGACCCTACAGATTATTACGTACATACTAAAGATCCCAAAAAAGGAGTTAGTAGCAGGAAAGTGTAAATACTACGATAAACTCCTATTTAAATCAACGTTTATAATCGAGATTTCAGAACTCCGAGAAACGATGTCGAGACATCGAGAGGGAGCCGGGAGTCGCGTGGAGCGGAGACAGAGAGAGGGACGGACGGGTGCCGGTGAAGAGAAGAGTCCAGTGGAAGCCACAACCGAGTCACTCGACAAGGGAACCCACGGTCACTGGAAAGGACCCAAATACTACGTCAATCCTTGAGACTAGGACCTCCGGACCCGATCTGAGACCCACAACGGTGACTGGTCGAGAAACGGAGGCCCGTGAGCTATCTACAACGGAGAGGAATAACGGAAAGATACTCCACTTTATAATTCAGCTTTACTCACGGGTTCGGGGTGACGGTCAGTCCTGTGTGGGGGTTGTCGAGGACGGAACAGTCCGGGGCACAGACGGAAGGGGAGGAGGAGACGAGGAGGAGAGGAGGAGGAGGACCAAAATCTGTCGGAAGAGTCACAGGAACCCAATCCTTTTCACAGAACCAAGACGTCCTAACCTGAACCTGGGAACGAGCCTGTGAACAGCCGGAGTGTGTCCCTCGCCTGTACAGGAAAGACACCGACGTGGAAGGACCCCGAACCGGTCGTAAACGACGTCAGGAAGACCACCCTCCGGGAGCGTCACGAGGGTCGACGAGTGTCCGACACGTACACCACAGTCCTCGGACGTGTCACCGGGGGTTCGTCTACCTCGGCCGCCCGGCGTCTCGCCCTGGACGGAACAGGCGCGCCCCGACGAAAAGGGCTTTCTGTGAGACCCACTACTTCGTGGTCGAACTGTACCTTCGTCAGAATATTTAGTTCCTTAGTAGAATCCTCTCTTTATTTTAGAGAGTGACACGTAGCCAGTAATTTAGAAAGATTCACAATTTACGATCTAAATATTCTTATTTTAAGTCCTTTTACAATGTTCGTACGATGTCACTCGTTTTTCATCGACTACACTAAATAAATCCCACTCAACTACACACAGCTTACTTTTCTTACACATTACAAACTTAGATTTTGTCTCTTCCCCTCTTTCTTTACAAATCATAAACATTCTCTAATAATAGACGTTTGATGTAGAGTCATCGAAGGATTTGGTCGAGTAAAGACCTAAAGTGTCTTTGGATCACCTTTGTTTTTGATTGGAAATTTTGCGAAACTGAAAGTAGCCTGAAGAAGTCCCTTCGGTGTGACAAGGATTGGCAGGTGAGACTCTCGACGGGACACTCACAGACACCCCTGTAACTCCCTACCTCACAGTCCACCTTCCCGGGTGTGGTCCGCAAGGGAGAGACGAACACGTGTGTAGACTGCGCCCGTCCACGGGACGAGCCGCGTCGCGGAGCACCTGGACAGACCTTTGTGTGGGGTCACTGACACCCCTATCCCTCGACCGTGCGACGCAGGACGGACAGGGCAGTCGTCACGTCGGCACAAGAGAACCGGGCCCGTGACCTCACTGGCCCCGGGACGTCGGACGGGGTCGGAACCTCTCCCTCTTAACCCCTACACATTACGGCGCGCGACGACGGGTGGGCGTCACACCAATGCCGCTCGAAGGTCCGGAAAGTGTGTCTCGACCTTGCTCTTCACTCCTTCGGGTGTCTCGGACGTCCACGGCCAGTACTTCCCGACTCCGTCTCCTCTTCACTCCCCTTCCGCAAAGACCTCGAGCCCGTCCGACGCCGTCCAACCACGACACCTACGGGACCCCTACTCTTCGACTTCTCGGCCGTCCACTTCCTCGCCCCGCACTTACAGGACGTCTCTGGACAGACCCACGCCCCGCCGGCCCTCACGAGCCGGCCACCCCTCGCCCCTTCTGGCCCGACCGAAGATCCGGTCCGGGCTTCGTGGCCTCCTCGGCACCCTCACTTTCGACTGGCCACGGAGGCACCCCTTTTCTAACACAACTAAAACAAAGACCACTCTTTTATAGTGTTCTGATAACTACGAAGGTTATTTTCTTTTCTATCAGAATCAAATGTGTCTCTTTTTTATACAAAACCTTCTTATTTAAAACATCCGTAGACTACTCATTAAATTTATATGTTTGTCTTAAAGAATTGTTCTTTAATATATGACATTATACCTCTTGTCAATGGTAGATTTTATACCGGACCGAAGAAACTAAAACATTTTTTATAAATGTGAGTGTCTGTGTCTTTTGTTTCAATACCAATGTTTTCCCCTTACTCCCCCAACTCTTTATTCTCTCCTCCGACCCCAGTCGTATGTGTGTTGTGACACACAGGGGTCGTCCCCGCATGACACGTCGAGTCCCTCGGGGAGGTCGCGACATCTTCTCGGGTTTGTTCCGCCGCGCATATCGACATGTCGACTTAGCGGCACGACTCCCGGATCGGATTGTGTCGTGCCACTTAGTCGACACGGAGTCATCTTTTGTTACTTTTAGTTTTATTTCTAAGTGTCAGTAGTCGATTAGACGGTCATAGAGGGGTGAGAGGGCGGCGGGGTAACGAGGTATAAAGTAAACAAAGGATGAAGGTAATAGTACTTAGGTCTTCCCAGTACATTGAAAAATTGACGAGACTCAAGGATCCTACTTTTGGTGATGTCAATTTCGTGACAATCACCCTTCAATCACTACTATTAACTACATCACTTTAACTACGTCTTGTCCTATGCTCAAACTCTGATTTTCGTAACTCTAATAACGAGTTGGTAAGTCCGGGGATTTAATGACTCTGGGTCGACGTAGAATCTCAAGACCACCATCGCTCATACACCAGAAGAGTTCGACTAACAGTTCTCGGGGTCTCGTCTTCACCTCTTACCAGACCAGGTGTCAAGGTCCAACAGTCCACCCTCGTGGACTCCTTATCTCCCCACTGTCGAAGGGTATAGTCTGTCATTGACGGGTGGCTGGGGTCGTCCGTCGCTCCAGTCACGGGGCACCGGGACATGTAGTAGTGAGAGTCATGGGTACAGGTGAGTGTTCCGGGAGGGTCCGAAGACGTGTGCCGTGTCCACAGGTAGAAACCTTTCGGGACTCGGGAGACCGTCATGGGGGTCCGTGAGAGACGTCAGGAGTCTCACACTCCTAGGGAAGGGGAAACTCCGACCCGAAGAACACCTGGTCGGATACACGACACATTTTATAGGAGGATCTACGTACAATCTAGTAAACTGGCAAATCATGACCAATAAAGTATTTTATATGAAATTTTCAATGTATGAGTCGATCACAGGTTTCGGAACACCCTCGGTGAGAGGAAAAACAGAAGTAAAACAGGCAAAACAAGAGGTCGTCGAAAAAATTTCTGTTGAAGTCTGTCGTTTCCTCCTCTCCTTACGTCAGTGAGTTCCTGGACTTGATCCAAAGTGTTCCACGGGTGGCCCAAGTAGCGAGACACCGCCGTCTATGGCACCCCAAAATAGGGTTCCCACAGGAAAATATGTCGTCCCTCGGACCGCGGAAAGTCCCGAGTCGGAGGACGGAATGAGACCGGGGACTGGGTGTGGGGATCCAACTCACCGGGACCCAACCACTGTAGTCGAAGGGTAGGTCCGTGACTAGACTGACTTCAGGGGGGCTGGGGGTCTGAAGGGGTCAGGTTTGGAGACCCCAGAGACTGTGTGTGGTCTCTGTCTCTCGGTGACAGGGTTCACCTGCGGTGACAGGGTTCACCTGTGGTGTCAGAGTATTTACTCCTAGGACGGATCTAAATAACCGACATGGACCTGAGGCACTGAACGCCTGTAGGACGAATTTAAGTAGGAAGATCTTACCGGAACTTTATGCAAGATATTTAGGTTGAACTATTAAAATATTAGTCTTTATGACAAAATAGGAATGACGTCCTCGAATAATTTTATGACAAATTTTACGTCGTACAAAATAAGTCTGCACTCCTAATTCTTATTTAGGATTTTACATTAATCTCACCTCCTTTCAAGATTTTTTTCCTTAGTCTTACAAGGGGAACATCACGAGTGACTCCGTCTACTCTTCGTCCCTAACCACAGGTGTGTTTTAAGTTTTTAAGACAAAATTTTGAAACTTGTTTAGTTTTCGAATATAATATTTCGTCAATGAAAATATCATTATAAACTACTTTAAAATTTAATATTCCTTATGTCAATCTCATTACCTGACAAAATATTTCGGATCGAACTCTATATAAATTATTCTACTATGAACTAATGTAAATACTCCCTTTTTAAGAACGTCCTCCAATTCTTTTTAGTTAACACTGTCCAACGGTAAAAGTGCGGTAAGTATTATTATTCAACGAGTCTCGTTCTTGTCGTTCCTACTTTACTATTACGTCGAACGAAGGTCGTCAATAATATTAGGGAACCCGTATAACTAAACACAAAGATTATTTTTCTACGAAAGCTTACAGAGTAACTGTCTGTCTGTCCACTATACACGGTAATACACTTAATCTCGGAGAAAATAGACTTATCAACATTTCCGTAAACTCTATTATCTCGGGTTTATCCTAGTCGGTACCACATGAAACGTTCAACTTTATAGTCTGACAAAACTCTGATCGAGAAAATAAAAATTTTCTCGTCAAATAATTATAAAATTTTCAACACAAAATATAATTTTAAAATGTCATCTTTCTGTAATGAGAGAAGAACACCAACATATGTTAGTGACGTGGGGAATTAACAAGATTATCAACGGAAGAACTCATTATTTTATAAAAACCTAAATTTATGAACAAATTTTTACCCTAGTACACCAAGTGTTTTCTCGATGTACAACACCTTATACCATAATGTCAGTTAGGTGTCTCTGTCTTTCCGAAGCCCTCACGAAAAAAACCTATTGACAATAATTATAATTTTTTAGTATCACAAAGTTTCGGAGTAGTCCTCTTCTAATTGAGTTCTTTGTTTGGAGGTTATTTCATTAAGTCACCGTGTATCTGTTCTGGGGCACACCGGGAGCCTCGACACTGTCGTGTGTGGCGGAGCAACGTGAACAAGTCGGCGCGTGAGCCTATAATGTCGACGAGTGTTAATTTTCAACACAAAGAAGTAGTCGTCACACTTATATTTATTTGAATATTAAAGTCCTTTCGTTATGTCTCCGTTCTGCGACTTACTTCTTCGTCAGGATTACTATTGGAGACTCTGTATTACGAGATAGTCTCACATGTCGCTTGTAAAGTTGGCCTTTTGAACCTAAGTCCGGGATCAAGGAAAATTTATACTTAAACTAACATTCCGTCCACAAGACTTATCCTTTGTCGTACAAACAATAAATTTCATTTATGAAACATGGTGATTTTTCTGTTCAAAAGTGTAATTAAAGACTTACTCCAGAATGAACAGTAAACAACATATATTTCATTCATCATTAACGATCATACAGTTCTGGAACTACGACCCTTTCTAACTCCCGTCCTCCTTTTCTGCCGCTGTCTCCTACTCTACCAAACTACCGTAATAATTGAGTCACCTACACTCAAACTCGTTTGAGGCCCTTCATACCTTTTTGTCTCTTCGGATCACACAACGTCAGGCACCCCAGTGTTTCAGCCTGTGCTGACTCACTGACTTGTTGTTGTAAAGACTTGATTTAAGGGATCTTAGCCAAAGAATTGTCTCTTCATGTTAAATAAGTTCTTTGTTTATTGACAAAAGTATTCACGGAAACATAAAACTTTGGGAACTAGGGAACAGGACCCCGGTACTTCTGACAACCTTTATTCACCCTGAACATTACTGACGAAATAGTACTGTAAAGGTAGAATTAAATATATTCGATTGTTTTGAATGAGGGTCCTCGTAAAGACTACTTCCGGAAAGTCACACCCACTCTTTATACCAGGCTTTCTACATCACTCTACCTTTTACTCGTTGAACCTTTGGAAGACCTATCTTGGTCTCACCTACCTACTGACACAGCACTTGTTTCTGTCGTCTCCTTCTGCTCCAAAAGGATAACAAAAGTCTAAGAGTACCATGTAAAGTGGAAGGGTCCTCCCGACCGCGGGCCCCTGGCACCACCCATGGACCCCACATCACGGAACCAACAATCCGTCTCCCCCAGGGAAGTACCAGTGGTACTTCTCTTTGTCCAGTACTCGTCGAACCCAAGTCTTCGTCTGAACCAACCCCTTCTAAACTTCGGTCCCCAGTCGACCTTCTCTTCCCTTCAGTGAACCAAACGAACGACACACCCTTCCATCCCCCCTACCCGTCCTGGGAAGACGGGGGTGGCACGAAGGACGAAGAACTCTCTTCGATCGGTCCCCTTCTGAACAGACGGGGGGTCGTCCCACACGCCCCACGGACAGACACCCCGGTAGTACCCACTGCTGGGGTCGCCCCCGCACCTCCGGACTCAAGGTCGGGTCGGGGAGGGGTACGGGTGACCGACGCACACACCCTCGTGGACCGGGCGACGGTGGGTACCCGGGACCGCCGCGACCAGACCACGGGTGAGGCCCCCGTCGGAGTCCGAGGTACGGAGCAGGACCACGGCGACGGCAGAGTCGGAGGACGTACCACGGGTGGGCAATGACTTGCGAGTGTCATGAATCGTCACCAAGTGCCAAAAGGGAGGTATCAATGACAAAAGATTGATTATTAAACTTTTATTCACATAAGGAGTCTTTGTGTAGACCAAAGTTGAATTAACAGAAAAGTGTACGGATTTTTACATAAGACCTACAGTAATAATTTTCTTTGAGGTCATACAACTGTAATCTCATCGTCGACATGGGTTGAAAGAAAAAATGTCGACGTAATTGACTCGTACATATACTATGTAAATTGTACTTTAATTTATCGAAAGAAAAGGGGATACATTAATCGTAAAAGTAGATTATTAAAGGAAAACGTTTTGAAATTTTATATAGTACACTCAAACTGAAAAGGGTGACATTATTCGACGATTCACCGATTCTAAAGAAAAACTCCCTGTCAATAAGTGTAGTTTGTAAAGACTTTCCGAACCCAAAAAAATACAAACAAATAAAAAAAATTAAAATAACTTTAACTCAACTAAATGTTACAACACAATCAAGGGGGACATGTCGTTTCACTGAGTGAATATATATATGTATGTAGTGTGAAAGTCTAAGAAAAGGGTACATCTCGTAGTGTCTCATAAGTCTTCTCAAGGGACACATGTCATCCAGGAAAAATCAATAGATAAAATATATATCATCACACATATACAGTCAGGGTTAAAGGATTAAATAGGGAGGGGACTGATGGGGGAACCATTGGTATTCAAACAAAAGATGTGGACACTGAGACAAAGACAAAACATTTATTCAAGTAAACATGGTAATAAAATCTAAGGTGTATATTCGTTGTATTATATAAACAGAAAGAGACTGAATGAAGCGATTCACACCGACGAAGAATTTGACGAAGTCAAGTCAAGTCAGCGAGTCAGCACAGGTTGAGAAACACTGGGGTACTTAGTGTCGTGTGGTCCGGAGGGACAGGTATTGGTAGAGGGCTTCAAGTGAGTTTGAGTACAGGAAACTCAGCCACTACGGTAGGTCGGTAGAGTAGGAGACAGTAGGGGAAGAGGAGGACGGGGGTTAGGGAGGGTCGTAGTCTCAGAAAAGGTCACTCAGTCGAGAAGCGTACTCCACCGGTTTCATGACCTCAAAGTCGAAATCGTAGTAAGGAAGGTTTCTTTAGGGTCCGAACTAAAGGAAATCTTACCTGACCAACCTAGAGGAACGTCAGGTTCCCTGAGAGTTCTCAGAAGAGGTTGTGGTGTCAAATTTTCGTAGTTAAAAAGTCGTGAGTCGAAAGAAGTGTCAGGTTGAGAGTGTAGGTGTGTACTGATGACCTTTTTGGTATCGGAACTGATACCAACCGTTTCATTACAGAGACGAAAAGTTATACGATAGATCCAACCAGTATTGAAAAGAAAGTTCCTCATTCACAGAAAATTATAGTACCGACGTCAATGGTAGACGTCACTAAAACCTCGGGTTTTCTTATTTCAGACTGTGACAAAGGTGACAAAGGGGTAGATAAAGGGTACTTCACTACCCCGGTCTACGGTACTAGAAGCAAAAGACTTACAACTCGAAATTCGGTTGGAAAAGTCAGAGGAGAAAATGAAAGTAGTTCTCCGAAAAATCGAGGAGAAGTGAAAGACGGTATTCCCACCACAGTAGACGTATAGACTCCAATAACTATAAAGAGGACCGTTAGAACTAAGGTCGAACACAAAGAAGGTCAGATCGCAAAGAGTACTACATGAGACGTATCTTCAATTTATTCGTCCCACTGTTGTATGTCGGAAGTGCATGAGGAAAAGGATAAACCTTGGTCAGACAACAAGGTACAGGTCAAGATTGATAACGAAGGACTGGACGTATATCCAAAGAGTTCTCCGTCCAGTTCACCAGACCATAAGGGTAGAGAAAGTCTTAAAAGGTGTCAAATAACACTAGGTGTGTTAGTTTCCGAAACCACATAAGTCATTTCGTCTTTATCTACAAAAAGACCTTGAGAGAACGAAAAAGTCACTAGGTCACCTACAACCGCTAAAGTAGAGACCAAGGAGACCAAAAAGATTTTGGTCGAACTTGTAGACCTTCAGGTGTCAATTGCATAACGGCTTCGGACCGCACCTCTTAAAACTCGTAATGATATGATCGCACACTCTACTCACGTTAACACGTCATCAAACTCGTAAGAAACCGTAACGGAAAGAAACCCTAACCTTACTTTTCACTGGAAAAGGTCAGGATACCGGTGACGACTCAAAAGGTTTAAACGACCGTATAACTCACGTCGTGAAAGTGTCGTAGTAGAAAGTCCTAAACTTTATCGAGTTGACCTTAAGGTAGTGGAGGTGATCGAAACAAGCATCACTACGAAAGATTCCGGAACTGAAGTGTAACGAATTATGGTAGTTTTAGTTTATAAAAAAAACTCCGTAACTTCAATCTTCTTTTAAAAAATTCGGGATAATAAACTTGGGTTAATCTTATATTTTGAAGATACTCCGTTTACTGGTGTTCCATTATTCACAATCAAATAGTCATCCTATTTAATTAATGTTACATTTAACATTAACCACACGGTCACATAAAGAATCATTATAAAAGTTCTCTGTTATCCCATTGTTCGGGTTTTACATGATCACTTCCAATTAATCAGGAGAGGTGGTCACTTGTCGTGGAAGACATTTTTCGAAGTCATTTTATATGATCAACTTCATGAACGAGTAACTGTGAAATTTAAAACCAGACCACCGCTGTAGGATCCTTCCGGAGACCTACCCCGTCGGAGCCGTCACGGGAAGATCCAGGCAGGGAGGGTCGCACGGGGACGGAGGGTCCAAGCGACGACGTAGCGTTACGACGACACGACTCTCGTAATTCACCTCTCCTCTATGTTTTCCTTGGACCAGGCTACCCCCACGAGTGTCAGACAACCCGCGAAGTGAAGAAGACTGGTCGAAGTAGGACAATCAATCGTCACGACCCATGACACACTCGACCGAATCAAGCCCAATCAATTACTCCTACCCAATCAAACAAGACATCTGACATCTCACCCGAGTAATCTTAAATACGATGCTCTGGAACTTTCTGGTCCCAGGTAACGACTTCTGAGTCACGTACAAACACTTCAGTGAAGTAAAGACCTCCTCCTTTCTCATGACCTTTATGGACGAGACTGGTCCTCCCCGATCTCTCCGTCGACATTACTCTACGACTACCCCGGCGTCTCCTCGTCCATGGCGACCCCGTGGACTTCGAGAAAACGAAGGGAACTTTACAACTGTAAAGACTCGTTCGGTCGCTTTAGGGCAATATCTGTCTTGACGTCGATTCGTTAGGAAAAAATAATAAGACAAAAACTTCGACTAAATCAAATGTTTTAAAATATGAAAGTTTTGTCTATTTCGTCTCCTTAGCAAATGTAATTTTCAATACTTAAATACTTTTCCACCGTGGATTGTGAGATTTTCTTGAATTTAAAAAAAAACAAACAAACAAAACCTCACCCTTCTTCCCTCCTAAATAGTGAACGTCGTTCATCCTTCTTGTGACCCCTAGAAAGTGTTTCGTCCCAGAGTCTAACTTTTAAGAGTTTCAGGAAATTGTGTGTCAGAAACACACAAAGTACGTCGCCGTGTTGTTTTCACAAACAGGGATCTTGAAACTTTTACGTGGTGACGCGTCCATCCGCTCGTGAATTATCTGCCGATGAAATCTACCGCGAACGACACGACGTAATTCCTGTCAACAAAGTTTACAACGTTCACTCCACTAAAGTGTCAATTACCTGTGTAAATCCTTCGATCCTGATCTTGAGTCTACACACAGAGGATCGAGTTTCAGTGGGGAGACAAAGACGAGTGAACAGACAATCACGACCACATTTCCTCCTCCGGGGAACCGAGGACGTCATCACCACTGTCGACTGCGGTACAATACACGCCGCACCTTTGGGAGGGTCCCGACGCTTATTTCCGTATTTTTACTCTGTGTCCTTTTTACTGTCTACATTGTAGTGATGGATGTCAAGTAATTGGACACCTTTACTCGTTGACCACATGGTATGTGAAGCCTCTTCCTAAACAAAACAAGATTTACTTATAAATCAGTAAACTCGTTGTTAAAAGAATTCAATTTCAGTTATTAAACAAAAAGATAATGTTAATGTTTTTAACAAGGTATCGGAATTCTATGTCTGTACCAGACTTTGTGTTATATCTCTTGTCTTAAAAGTATTATCTAGTTAAATTATACAAAAATTAAGGTTCGCTATATTTTTTACTGACGAAGGTTCCAAATGAAAGTCAGACTCAACGACGGAAACGGGGCATGAACTCTACTCGCACCTCTGTGACGTCACGGAATAAAGTGCCCCACCCACACACGGAACCGGACCACTCGTCACTCGAGTCGCGGCTCCTTACACGACATCTAGCGTCTGCCCTCAGCCCGACTCGGAGGAGCGTAGGAACTCGTCGTGAGTCAGGAGAGACCTCCACTGCGAGAGTCGAAACCGAAAGACCTACTGCCAGTACTGCTAAAATTTCCATTAAATACCAACGATTAATTCGTTTTGTTTTCATTTAAGAAAATTTCATAGTGTACTAAACGTGTTAAAGTAGGTCAAGTACACAAGACAGGAACATTCCTACACACCTTACGATCCAACACTGACGTGCGAGAGAATTGCGACTCAATGACGTAATTCCTGTCTTCCGTCCTGCGAGTGCCAGGTGTAGGAGATGTTTCGTTCCCACTGCAGTCCTCTCTACAGTTCACATCCCAAATTTTCACCGACTTCTCATCAAATTTACAAAAGGGGACCTTACTAATATTAATCAAGTTCTTATATTTTCACAACGAACAATAAAACAACACATACGCACGAGTCGGCACAGGCTGAGGAACGTTGGGGTACCACACATCGGGCGGTCCGAGGAGACTGGTACCCTAAGAGGTCCGTTCTTCTGACCTCGCCCAACGGTACGTTCTAGGAGGTCCCCTAGGAGGGCTCGGTCACCACCTTGGGTGTAGAGGGTGTAGAGGACACAGCCGTCACCCGAGAGACGGTGACTCGGTGGTCCCTTCGGGCGATAAAAGAATCACGATGTGACAATCGAAAGTCTGATTTTACACTCAACGAACCAGTAAGAAAATTGTAGGTCCTTCCGGTCAAAGAGGGGAACGACCAGGTCGGACGAAGACGGACAACAGACTAGACTTGAAGAGACAATCAAGACCAACAGCACACGACCAGGTCGATCAACGACGACAATGACAACTATATTTCAACAACGAAAGACAAATGACAAATGCACGTCCAACACAAAGAATGATCATTTACCTCACATTCGCGAGGCACCGGTGAGTCACCCAGTGAAGAGAGGTCTTACGGGCGGTGACGTCGCGACGGGAACGAGGGGGCGTCTGGACGGGGTACACCCCGAAGCGCGCCTCGTCAATCCTACGTCTGCGTCCGAGTGGAGGAAGGTCCTCGGTAGCGGCAGACAGGTGCACCGTCTGCGTAATTGTCTGCCACACTTTGAGTGAACTGGAACTATCGGAAGTACAAGTATCCCCAAACCCCCCGTGACTTTTGGCTGGGAGACCGAACACTCCCTACGGACTGACTCCCCTCGGTCGGAACACGCCTCCCTCTGGGGGCACAGGGTTCAACCGTCGGACCTGGTCTCACCGAGTCGCACTGACCGACACGTAAAACCCCCTTCGCCGTCCTCGACCCCCGACTTCTTCGTCAGCTCCCAAATAGGGGGTTCCCAGAGGGTACGGCGACTACGACCTCGGTGCAGACCTCGGTCCGGGTGCCCGGGTCGTCTCTGTGTCTCCGGTCAACGAGACTATCGAGGTTCGTGCCGACCATATTTTCTACTCCACCTTTCGGACAATCCAGACACCCTGGGTGAAGTATGACAACTTGTAACTCCGGATACATCGGACACCTTCCTCTGTGCTGTGGCCTGTGAAGTCTCTACGAGTTTTTAATTAATCCCCGTGTTCTCTTGACTCATAAAATTTTATGATTGTATTTCTTTTTTATATCATCAGACCACGAGGCTCAAACTCAAGATATGGACTCTATAACACCCGAGTCCAGGTCTGGTGACGTCGTTTCAGTGTGCTTAAACCCCAAAGGGTCACGTATATTTTCAATCCAAATGTGATGTGACATCAGATCATTCACAAGTGATCGTAATATAGATTTTTTGTTTCATATACGGAAGTAATCTTTATGAAATAACGATTCTTTGCGGCTGGTAGACGTGGAAGTCGCTCAGAATCATCATTGTAGTCTCCAGTGACTAGGGTCTAGTGAAATCGTTCAGACTATTGTTATTTTTTCAAACTTTATAACACTCCTAAAGGTTTTGTGCTGTCTCTGTACTTCACTCGTCTACGATCTCTTTGTCGTGCCTGTCTAAACGGCCTGTGCTCCAGTGGCGTCTGGAAGTCGAAAGGCACACTGACAGGTTGTCCCGACAGGACGAGACCACCTCTTCGTCCCCGGGCTCAGGGGTCGACGCGAAACGACAGACCCGGGAGCCTCCGGTACGTCTCCTCCACTCCCCGTCGTCGCCCGCCCGGGGTGCACGGGTTCCGAGGACAGGTGTCTCACGACGGGGACACGGCCCGGACGGGGCGGTCGGGGCACGGAGCCGCGACGGAGGCACAGGTCGGTTCGGCGCCCCGGACCGGTGACCTTTGGCAGCGGAGAAGGTCCCAGTGGGAGTCTCCGACAGGGAGGTCCGGGACGTCGTCCTTTCTGGCTCACCTGTCTCTTAACGACGGGTAGGGGGTCTGGGTCTCTGTGGGCCACGTCGGGACCGGAGGGCCGCACCCGCGGTGTCCTCGGGGTTCGGCGGTCGACACCCTTTCGGTGTGTCGGACACCTACTTCACGACCCCCCGCTCACGCCGAGTTGGTGGGACCCCGACGTCACGCCCACCGCGGGTTCCAGGGTCTTCCCCGAGGAGGGAGGAGACCCTCCGTGTCGTCTGACTCCTCGTCCAGGACTCGCTGTCCGTGTCAGTACCTGACCTGACGGACAGGGGGTAGGGGAGTAGGCGGGTCAGGGACATCCCATCCTAGCTCTTCGTGGGCACTTCCACTGGACCCGCTCAGCGAGAAAGGGATGGGACGTGGAGGTATGGGCGTCCCGAGGTCGACTCTCTCGGGATTCTGTACCTGAGACTCTTCGGCGGGAAGTCCTCGGGTCTCAACCGTCCCCGAGCGAGCCCCGTGACCGCCTCGACCGGCGGAGTCAGTGGTGCCGACGTCGTCGTAGACTGTAAGACCAGGGCGGGCCCGACTGCATCTCGGAGAGCGACTCCGAGCAGTGGAGTCGCGAATAACGGACGTACGATTCAGTGAGCCAGGACCGACTGAGAAACGCTGGGGCACCTGACATCGGGTGGTCCGAAAAGGTAGGTACCCCAAGGGATCCGTCCTTGTGACCGCAAAAAATAGCCTACGATGACACACAGTGTGACACTCATGTGTAATGTTCGGCATCTGATTTCCCCTCCCGTCCGTCAGACTCTTCCGTTCGCAGTCCGGGCCGATGGTCTGCCCCTTACACCTCCTTCAGTCCAGTCGTGCGATTCCCGGAGCTCTTCCCCTCACCTGTCGTACGGGTCTGCCCGTGCCCTCGTAGTCGCCCCTCCGTCTTTGACACCCTTCAGCTCCAGTCGCATCGGCTTTCGCTCTCACGGGTGCTCTCTAATGTCCTCGGCCCTGCCCTCTGTACCGGCGTCTGCCCTGGGCACTCACCCTTCTATTGTAACCTCCTTGAAGGTCCGGCTCTTCGGTTTACTTCCTTCTTACTTCTTCCCCCTGTGTGTTGTCCTGTCTCGTGGGCGCCCACACACAGGAGTCGTCCGCACCCCGTGGCTACGCCCCCGTCGTCGGCCCGTCGGCCTCCCCTCGTCTCTCACTTTACCGGCTCCCGAAAGAGCGGACCTACTGTCTGGCCCACGGGCCCTCGTGGTCCTCGTGGTCCCGCCCGCTCACGGGGTCTCGGGGTCGGGGCCCGAGCCCGGAAGATCGACACCGGCTGGTCGGGCCCTTCACTTCCGTGTCCTGCGAAGGGCGGTGCGTCCCAACTCCCAGACCGCACCACCAGAGCAGTGAGTCCTGCGACCCCGCTCCGTCCCTACATCGGACCCGACGCTCGTCCCTGCCAGGACGACTGACACCGGGTTCCCACCGCCCCGGACCGACCTGCGAAGACTCAGGCCTCACTTGTGTAGGTTCGTCCGGTTCAGATCTCGTACCCCAGGCGAGAGGGGACGGGAGGACGTCGGGGCGAGCGACCTCTGCTACGGCGTCTGGTGCCGTCCCGGGACGTCTATACTCGTCCTAGGGGGTGGGGTCGACCTCAGTCACCACGCGAAAGGGCTGTACGGTACCTCCTGTCCCCGAAGGACGGGGCGGGCGGCTCGACCAAGACCGACACCAGGCCCGCCGGGCGACTGGCACACCTCAGACGTCAGTGTCTGAGTCCGACTCGGACACCCGCCCCAAAGGACTCGACCGGAGGGCAGTCGCGAGAACACAATTGCTAGAATCCACCTACATACACAACAAAGGAGTCGACAAGTGAGCAAAAGTCTTTAAGGTCCACACGAAAGACAAATCGTCGAAACTCCAGTAATCTAGGTCAGAACTTGGAATGGAGCAGCAGGAGGACCATAGACTGGCTGCTCCGGAGACGGGCGGCCCGACCGGCGACGACCCGTCTCCTCAGGTGTCGTTTCGGACGCACGGTGCGCCGTCTTTCGGGGGGTCCGTCGCCCGAGGCGTCCCTCGTGCGTCCGGTCCCCGAAACGGAAACTCGACGAAGTGGTCTCTTTCTGCGCCCGGAGTGGTTCGCGCACGAAAGAGACGAGGGCACCGGCGCCACAAATTAGTGAAACAAAACCGAGAGCAAGAAAAGGGTTTCATGTCATCGACTACGGTCAACTCCTTCAAAGTGGTGACGATTTATTTTTGTCACTTTCTTTCGTAAAACTATTCTAGACTCGTCAGAAGTAAAGTACTTGGACTACCTTCAAACACATCATTACCTGTAAGGTCGGTGTCTAGATTACTACTCTCGTCTTTATGATAGTAAAGACCAAGTGTAGTCGGTCGGTCCCTTCGGGTCGACAACAGTCCCCGGTCCTCGACGCTCGAACCGGTGTGTGGAGTCGAGGTACCCGACTTGCTCTTTGATTGGTCCGCCCTGACCCCGGTTCATTGTCTTCGATGCGTTTTCGTGGACCGTTTGACACTTCCGGCAACCGAACCTCTAACGGTTCCAGTATTCCTTAGTCTTTCACTAGTCAATATTTGTTGACTTTGGTTTTACTTCGACGAAATACAATGAGCACACCTCAATTAGAATAATTTCATTTAACCAATACGTAAAACAAACGAACAGACTTCGTACAAAAAAGTGCATCTTGTGTCTGGTCACTCAGGCCACGACTGCACCGTCACTACCACGGAAGGGACAGCTCTACGGTTTCAGAAAGACTTTAGAGCGACAAGGACCGAGGACCGAGGTCGGGACGGTGTTTTAGGGGTCGGAAATAAAAAGTCCCTCTTCCGAACTGTGCAGTGGACCTCTAAAGGTTCCGGAAAAGATCGAGTGACCACGGGAAAGTACCACGGCGGACAGGGCACGAGGACCCCAAGAGGAGCGGAGTCACTAGTCGGTCCACGGACCCCCGAGACCAACACTTACCGGACGGGGGTTCCCTCTTGGACCCCACATAAAACGGCATTCTGACAAGTGCTGGTTAATGATCTTGAGATCGAGAAAATCAAATCCCGTTGCAGAAAGCAGTAATCCACGTTCAAAAATTGTCGATTATGTACATGAGTGCAAATTTTAGTCCCACCAGGTTCACTATCTGTGCAAACCATAGTCTCAACACTGGATCGTCAACAGAAGGTCACCGACTTATTTGAACCCAGACTCTCGAAAGTTCACACCTTCAGCGGACTGTGTCCCGAAGGAGGACCTTCCAAACGACCACGTCTCGCGAGGACAACGGACGATGCCGTCCGGGAGTGTCTCCACCACACTCGTGTCGAGTGGCACCCGCCACGCCCCGGAGGACCGAGCCCGAGCGCACGGGGCCCCTCTTTCGGGTCAAACCCGACTCGCAAGAGTCCTTCTCGTCAAGAGTCGACCAAACGTAAATTATGTGTGCCACCCTTCCTACCACTGGCGGAACACTTTCAATACCAAAGAGACTCAGGTTCACACAACAACGCGATACTAAACAAAAGTACCGGGACCGCGAGTCGTCGGCTAATCCGACCACCCTAGCAAAGGTGTCGTAAGACGTCTTCTGAGGAAATTAGGACAAGGAGTTCGTCTATTCGAAACGAACCTCGTGAGCGGATATCGTGGTATAATATAATTACATAAAATGAACATTAAATCTCTTGTTCTTCTTACGGGGCTAGACTTCCGATTCGACAGGGGGTACCGTGACCGTGTCGACTATTAGCGCTTGATCTTTCTACACATATAGTTTATCAAATGTTTTACTTCGGTCGACACAAAGGGATGTATGACTCCGAAGGACTGTACGTAGTAATTTGGAATAATCGATGAAGGAAAATGTTTCTAAGAACATCAGAACTTGTAACGTATAATTGTAAAAGACGGGGAGGTTGACCTTTAATAAACGAAATAACATCTCACAGTTGAACGAGACCAAAGACTACGCAAGATTAACCATGAAATCTCATATTAGTAGCACGCTATGGTGCGGTACGTAAAGAAATAAACCTTTAATTATGTCTGGAAAAGTGAAATAGACAGTTAGACCCGTTGAAAAGTGTGTTAAGGGTTGAGAACCCTAACGAATGTTCGGTAATTCATACTTTAACAAGTATTTTACAGAAACTTCTACATAGTGTTTTTAAAATCTACCAAATTTCATACAATGTAAAACGGCTTTATGATCATTATTTGGAGAATTTATCTGTCAATTATTATTTTCCCATTAATCCTTCTACTTTTCAAATAAATTCGTATACTATAATCAGTAAATTTTAAAAGTCATTTAGGCGATTTAAGGTAAAAGGAGAGTTTTCTTACGTGTAGTACTCTTGGTACCTAAAACTGTAACTAAGTTTCAGTCCACAGTCCACAACGACGACGACGACGATTCAGCGAAGTCAGCACAGGCTGAGACACGCTGGGGTATCTGTCGTCGGGTAGTCCGAAGGGCCAGGGACCCTAAGAGGTCCGTTCTTGTGACCTCACCCAACGGTAAAGGAAGAGGTTACGTACTTTCACTTTTCACTTTCACTTCAGCAAGTCAGCACAGGTTGAGACTCGTTGGGGTACCTGACGTCGGACGGTCCGAGGAGTCCCGTCATGGAAAGGAGTAGGAAAGGGGAAGGGCGGTAGGAGACGGACGTAGGGAGTGATGGAATACTTCACTCATGCAAATGGGTAATAATTGGTACCACCCAGTCTCGTCCCTGTCCAACTCTCGTCGGGACTCCCGGTCCCAAAGACATAGAAATGGGTACAAATTGTATTAGTGTTTCTCTACTATACGTAAAGTGACTCTTAAAGTCCTCAAGTCACTTTGTCACTAGTATCGAAACAAAGGTCATTTATAGAATCTGTGTCTAGAACAGTGCAGTCGATTACTGAGAACTAAATTTTTGTGATGACTCACCAAAATACAGTCCTACCCACGGTCTATAGACCTCTAACCCCACCTCTGGAATTCACCAGGTATTTAGGGGTGTGTAAATGTGTTATTGGGGTCGTCGCTACGTCCCCGTCCACTGTGACAGACTAGTGACCGATACACTACGCTACATCCAAGAACGACGTGGTTCGGCGGGCGTCTCTTGGCCTACACTTTGTGCGACTTGAGTCGAGATGGTGTGTGTCGTGCGTCCGTAATTCCCAAAAGGACGATTAGTAGAAGAAACGAAAGATTGTGTGATATTGAATCTTGATTGTTGAAATATGATGGTACATACCCTGCCTTCATCAGGAATTACCTTGGTCTGAAGTACCTGAGATAGTGTATATTTTAACCACTGATTACGGATTATGTAAGGGACCGTGTTTGGACACTTTTGTACAAAATGAACAACCAAACGGTTTCCTTCTCAAATCTACCACTGTAAACCTCAGTGACTTGTTTAGAGACAACACCCTTGAGTAGAAATAGTACTGGAGAAGGCTTTTTTGAAATCCCGACCTTCAATTTCAAAGTGACATTTAATTACTGGAACAAATGACTATTTTAAATTGGTAAGGCAAAGGGTTTTAAAATAATCCTTTTAATACGTCCATCTCCCACAAGGGGTGGAGGTGGGGGGTTAAGTAAGTGAAATTTTTTTTGTTGACAAGCCCGGCACAGGGTCCGTTCGAGGTCCCTCACCCAACCAGACCATGGACTGACGAGTCGACAAGGGGTACGGAGGACGAGGTCCCCCTGGTGGTCCCCGCCGGTCCGTGAACGAAAAGAACCCTTCTCCGTACAAGACTAGACTACACAGAAGATTTAGGGTCGGAAGAGGTAGCGGACACCAGGGTGTCAAGGTTCGGTCATCGTCCTCATTAAGGACGTCACAGGGAAGACTCACGGTCCTTCATGAACAAAGTCGAGAAACGTCTCAAGTCTCCCGTGAGAGTGTCCTCCTGGGACACGACCCCTGGGACCACACCGTCGCACTCTTCGAGACCGCTACACAAGTCAGTAGAGAGTCACTCGTCAGGGTCTCGGGTCTACAATTATCGTCATAATAATTACACGAATTTCCTCTTCTAATGGAATATTAAGTCATTATATGAAGTATTTAATATAAAGTCTCACATAGAATTCCTACAAAGATCTTGTGTGTGTATGCGTGTTACTATGAATTTTATTCCCTGAACGATGTACATCCTCTTTTATTTTTTGATGCGCACGTGCATGGAGGGTCTTCTTTTGACATTTATGACATCAGAGAAGTCATACTCTTTAGGTGGTCTTTTGTTTTCCATTACTGACGGGTATAAAGTCGTCTAAATGTCGTGAAAGAATGACTCAGATAATTTTAAAATTCTAAGGATCATTTTCGGAAAGAAATTTTTATAGTCCTGGTAAATCTCAAAAATAATCTTTCTTTTAGATAAAAAGTACAAAGTTCCCTTTTTTCCTAATGGTTCTCACACCCCTGAAAGTTTTAGAAACTTCTTTATATTTTATTTTGTTTCAAGGAATCGTATGGTCACTGGTGTGTGTTTTGGACGAGAATGACCGTAAAAAGGTCTGAAAAAAAAAATTTTTTTGCGTCAATGATTAGGGATTTGAGTACCCATAACACGAAAATCTATCATTCTTAAGTTCTCATCCAATTACGATAAACATTTTATAGACAATTTCATTTATAATTTAATGGTCTTATTTGACGAATAAATTAATCTGATTTAACTTTAGTTTACGGACTGGAGTTTAAAGTGAACATACTTACAACTTACAACTTCAAAGACCACAGTCACCTATTGAATCCGACAACCGCGTTAATAAAACTCAACCACCCACCAGAACCGTTTTGGTCAATTTGACTATCGAATGATGTAACAATTCTGTTTCTATTCCATTTATATACGTCCCAGAGTTTTGGTGATTAAATTCGACAATGTTGAAATAACTGAATTAAACATCTAGGTTTAGAAAAAAAGGATTTTCGGAATCGTGATATGACAACATGACCAATGGATGCCATAAAACCCACAGTATAGAAATTTATACTAAGAAATAAACGATCTCCAAAAATAAATCCTTTAGACGGGGACATACATCAAATAGTACAATTTCAGATATTTAAGACAGAAACTAAGAAGTACCGTTGTATCTATAAATCCCATTAAAAAAGTAATTATTTTGATCCTATTGCATAATTTAAATGACTTAACCGACTAACTTCTAGTTTCAAGACGAAGTACTTTTCCGCCGAAAGTCGTCAGTCCCCCCTTTTTCCGTAGTTTGAACTCGCGGGAGACGACCCCTTCGGTGTTGTACCACGAGGAACCGAAAGCGAAAGAGAAGGGTCATTCCTTCACAATGACATATTCGCCGTTCATCGGTTCGCCGTTCATCGGCTTGCCGTCGGCCTTTGTACCGCCGGCGCGCGCGCCTAGTGTGAGTCGTCGCAAGCCTACTGTCGCTGAGCGTTCCACGTCAGTGGAACGTAGGGACCGAAAAGTCACTCGACACACCCGACAACCTTCTATTCTGGTCTGATGACGGGTAATCTTTTGACCAAAGTTTATAAGTCACGATATCTAAAATTACATCCAACACATGTATCTCATGTTTAATTTAAATGTTTATTAACGGTCTGACAAGACGTATAAATATAAATGAGTAAAAACCAAAATTTATACCGAAACTGCACAGTGTTCAACTTGGATAAACTTTATTAAATTACTAATAATTTTTGTAAAATGCTGAATCTCAGTGATATAACGAAATTTAGACTACTGAAAAATTATATGACCAATACGAAAATATTTCCGAGACGATATTGTCTACGACAGCCTATCATTGTCCGAACCGGTTTAATAGGATGTACTTACATATTCAGTCAGACTTAAAACCTTTTTTTCTAGACTGCACACATATACACATACATGTGTACAAGTATCTATTGCACAGTACAAGACCGTCAAAACTGTCAATACTTTACAACTCACCTATACAAAATATCGTTTACGGGCTTGGTCATAACTTTAAAGAGTTTACTAGACCTTCCAACTTACAAACTTTTCTGTCGAAGTAAGAAGTAAGTACTTCGGGGGAAGTTTGAGTCGTTCATTAGAAAAACATCCAAAATCCTTATTAAAGTGGGGATTGTTGTACAAATAACACAGACCGACCGTCTGACCAGACTACCGTACGTAGCGGGACTTTTGACTCGACTAGCCGTGGTTCCAACACAGTCGAGGGTCTCCCGCGTACGACCCAGGGGGGAGGAAAACTCAAAGAGTGTCATTATACCTTTCGCGATATGAAGGACCAAGTCATCGACTCGAAACGTAATTCCGAAAAAAACAAATGTACTTTTTATATCGTTGGGGTAAAATAAAAACTTACAATTTATAGTTCTTTACACACTATTATATACCATTCGTTCCTTTTTTTAGGATTTTACGATTTGTATCTTATCAGACCGTTTTGAATAAACATCCGTTTTTACATATTATACTTTATAAGAAAGTCATGTCTGAAAATTTACACATAGCACATTTATATCTAAAATTGAAAATTTTTAATTCCACTATATTGTAATTCTTAATAACACGACTATGAATAAATCCCTCGAAAATTTCGTGTCTAATAACTCGGTTATCTGATCTTGTCGACTTTCTTCGTGAAGAATAAAACGTCTAGTGACCCCGTCATTTACCATTATCGGCTCAACAGACACCCGTCCGCCACGGACGTGCGTCCCGTCTGTGAATCCTGATTCCGGATTGCACTGATTCCGGATTGAATCCTGATTCAGGTTTGTACTTACTTATTTATTTGATCTCTTCTTCCCTTTTTTTCTGATATACCGTAGTGAAATATTAAATTTTTTATCAAATTTTTGAGGTTTGACCTTTTTCAATAACGGTATTGTCTTCAAATGTAAATCATATTCTTAAAGTCTTCATGTAATGACTTTTCATGAATAAAAAAAGAATAAAAATTCTAAGACGATATTCATCTTTTATACCCTGACTAAACCATAATTCTATAAATTTTTATACACGAAAAGTATCATTAAAGTCCTCCAACCGCGTCACTAGGACACAGTCGAAAACGTCAGTGTGGGGTTTAAGACTTACTACACCTTGACGACCCGACTAGGGTCGTATCAAGTCGACGACTTTCCCTCTCTCGTTGCCGTCACAGTGACAAAGGGGATTCGGCAGAAGTAGTACCTGCCAACATGAAGCCGGACACATCTCAACAGAAATAAACGATCATCTAACCTCCGAAAAGACAAAAAGTTTAACTCTACACAAATGTCGTTTTTATGTCCTGTTTAATTTTACTATAAATCGAAAAAAGTTCTCAAATTCAACCGAAAAACTGTAGAACGTGTAGTAACAAAACAACAAGAGCTTATGGAAGCACATCATCCATTCCTTTACACTCAAATCTTCCTTCCCATGTCTCGAACCTACAAGTGTATTGCAATTAGGTCCTATTGTCGGGCACTTCTCGTCAACCACTACGAATAATTACGGAAAACAAAAGAGACGATGATTCAAAAATATTGTGCTCTGAAGACGTAACTAAAGAACCCCTGAACCCCCCTGAAACTCTGTCCGACCTCTCCGCGACGCAACGACTCTATTCCACCCCCAGAGTAAGCAGGGGCCACGGAATTGTTTGGACTGACTAGAAAGCAACTAATTCGTCCCACGGCATAAATGGGAAGTAACAATCATATTTGGTAATAAAATGACTCTTGGTAATCGACAAATTTTGAACCATGTATTTAATTTCTCCTCGATTCACCTAAACACTAGCGACGGTAATCACCGCAGAATCTAATATGTCCGTTAATAACACGAGTAATGGGGTCTCGTCGGGGAAGAGTCTCGGTAACACCACAGAATCTGTAATACGTGTCTAAAAGGGAACCTCTAATTTTAAAGGTCATCGCATAAATTAAAACAATAGTGTCAACAAAGTTCATTTTATTTATAATACTGTTCACCTTCTTTTAAACGAAATGATTATATCCTTTAATGTTTTTACAACTTTCAATGAAGGATCACATGAATTAAATGGAGAAGAACATGTCAGTATTAATGCAGTCGACTAATCATTATATACAATCCCCACTTCTCTAAAACTTTAGCCTCATTTTCCATGGACCGGACAAATCCACAAAATTTTCAAAAATTTCTTCCTTCTCTAAGTGTAGTTTTGAGTTCAATGGTGGAAATATCTTAGACATCGAAATCGCAATTAATCGAAAGTACCACTTATCAAAAACTTAGGTCTAACGTAAAATCTGTTCAACTTCTTTGAAAGTTCCCACAAGATCTTTTTACTCATATTTTAATTAACGTTTACTGGAAAATTTTTTGTCAACTTTATGGAGACAAGAAGAACGACACAAAACAATCTTAACTGCGGGGGGAGAGGTTATTCTGGTATGATAACTATATATGACATCGCACCCACGTCAACACAAGGTCCTTCTTCTCAGCATCAACTCTTTTCCGAGGACTTTCTGCCGTCCCTTGTCGGGTGACGACTCTTCGACACACACGAGACGATTTGAAGAATGAGGCAGGAAAGTCGATCTTCACAAACCTCTTCTGTCGTACAGGCGGAATGTCCGTGCAGTCCACCGACTGGTGTACAGGAGGAGGCGACCTCCGCGTACCTGTGAACTTTACATCACACGTAGTCTCACGTCACCGGCGGTCATTGTAAAGTCAGGGTGTACCCCGTAACAAAGTCTCCCTTACACCACGGGTGACGACTGGCGAAGGAGGACGGAGAACTGTCTGGAAGGAAGTGACGGCGTTGCGTCCCCTTTCACACTCCATCACCAATACGTAAAACGTTCTGTCACTAAGAAATAAAATAATGTTTTTTTCTGGTTGAGACCTTCCGGTCTAATTTAGTAAGGAAAGTGAAAAATTACCCTAAACCTACTTACCTCATTTTATACGTGAAACGTAAGTAACTATCGTAGAAATGCAACTCCATTAACTCAGAAAAGAGGGACTGACGTACTCATTACTGAAGTAGACTGGGAGGGTTCCGGACCTCGAGTCCGGCGGAAACAGTGGTACCTCTTGGCCCGAAACTTTGTGCGAGATGAAGGGACCGAATTAAAAAGAAGTAAAATTAGGTTTTGGGATAAAAAGAGTTATTAAGTTCGTATTTGATACATCATCAACTTCATCACCTCTAACGTTCCATAAACAGGACCAACACGACCAAAAATTTACCTCAACTATTTAGTCCGTGGGTCCAGGGGTGACGGGTGAGAGTGCCTCCGGGTCGGGGTGCGATGGTCTCTTCGAAGGTCTTGTGGCAAGTGTACCGAGTAGGATCTGGTCGACCGGGGTGACGGGTGAACGGTCCCGTGACACGACCTTCACTGGTGGTCCTTCCGTCCCGTGGGGGGCGGGGTCCCTCGCGACGTGTGGACCGGTCGGGTGCACCGGGTCCTTCCCGGAGTAGGCGGCGTCCGTGCACCTACACTCCGTAGCGGTCCTGGGTCCCTTTCAAAGGCCTCTAGACTCAGGTTTATCGCACTGGTCTCCGTCGGTGTACAGGGTCCGGACCCAGACAACCCCACAACCCCCCGTATCACTCCTCGCCCCGTAACACCTTCCCCGGTCACCTCCCCGACTCAGACGTCCCACCCCCGAACCACTCCCGGCCCCGGACGACCCCCGACCGAGCCTCCCCATCCCAGACGTCTGGTGGGAGTGGGGAGTGGGGATGGGGTCCCGGGTCACCGAGGGTCCGGTGGGTCCCCTGGGACGTCACAGACCCAGCCCACACATTCATCCCACGTACTCGATTTGTGGGAAACTCGGCACAACGAAGACCCATGGACAACAGTAAGGGCAACGAACACGTCGGAGAAATTTCCGATATTCCACAGTTGGTTGTCGCTACGACTAGCAGTCAAGATTCTCCATTGAAACAGGTATTCGGACCAATCTCTTCTAAAGAGAGAATATCCTATATAATGAGCACAAGTAGAATAGAAAGGATGACAACAACAAGTCACCGAGTCAGTACAGACTGAACACTGGGGTACCTGACGTCGTCGGTCCGAAGGGACAGGAAGACGTAGAGGACCTCGAACGAGTCTGAGCACAGGTAACCCAGTGACTACGGTAGGTCGGTAGAGTAGGAGACAGTAGAGGAAGAGGAGGACGGGAGTGAGAAAGGGTCGTAGTCCCAGAAAAGTTTACTCAGTCGAGAAACGTAGTCCACCGGTTTCATAACCTCGAAGTCGTAGTCAGGAAGGTTGCTTGTAAGTCCTAACTAAAGGAAATCCTTACTAATCAGAAGACGTTGTGGTGTCAAGTTTTCGTAGTTAAGAAACCGTAAGTCGGAAGAAATACCAGGTTGAGAGTGTAGGCATGTACTGATAACCCTTTTGGTATCGAAACTCATATGTCTGGAAACCGTTTCATTACAGAAACGAAAGATTATGTGCGTTGTACAGGACGATCTGACTGCCAAGGGGGGCCCACTCTAGGGCGTCACGTGAGTAAAAGTGTCGGAATCGTCCGTACACACGAGTCAGCACAGACCGAGAGACACTGGGGTGCCTGACATCGGGGGGTCGGAGGAGACAGGTATCTTAGAAGGTCCGTTCTTATGACTTCACCCAACGGCAAGGGAAGAGGTCCCTTAGAAGGGTCGGGTCTCTGACTGGGGAGTGGAGAACGCAGAGGACGTAACCGTTCACTAAGAAAATGGTGACATGGTGGAAGTAAAAGGTATTGGAATTCTCAACTCGTTTTTTGCATCATCTGTAAATTTGAATGAACATATTACTTACTTAAAGGAAGTGACGGTGTGAGTCACCCAAAAGACTGTCTCAAAACACGACATAAAAATTGACGTTCAAGATTGTAAGAGTACTCTCAAACACCGTTTATAATTAGTTTTGGTCTATGTGTGACTTATACACTCCACATCTTTTCCGATCCGAAAATGACCGGTTTCTTCACTATAAACTTTTCCGTGATGTTTCATTTGACAATAATTCGTCGAATCATTAAGAAGTTCAAAATTTAAATTCCACAAATATTTCCATAAACAGGACTCAACTATTAGTCTGAGGGTTCAGGACGACAGAACCATCAAAACCATTAGTACAAAGGAAAAAATAAAGAGAAAAAGTTTTAGACATGGTCTATGTCCTCTTTGAGTCTGCTGTCTATTGGACTATCCTAAGTCAATAGACGATCACAGTATTTTGAATCCTCAGTCGTCGAGACAATTGTGGACGACCCGGGACCGGACTCCTCCCGTCCGACAGACCCGAGGGCCGTGCAGGCAATCCTCTACCCGTCACGGTCAAATGGTACCTCCTCTCACTCCGAATCTCTCACACTCTGCAAGAGGTCCCGACGTGCCGATCATTCGTCTCTGAGTCCTCGTCCAAGAGTCGTCGTCTCTCTCGCCAGGACCATCACTCCTGTCACCGTCGCACGGGCATCAGAGCGAGACAGGACCTCCGGTGCGAGGGACACGACTCGCGGAGGAGGGGGGTCAGCGGGTCAGTGCCTGCCCTTTGTGTGGGTAGAGTGGGTCTCGACGCGTCGCTCCTCCGCGTCGGTCGTGAGTTTGACCGTAGGACTCCGTCGAGTCGACACCACACCGCAGGGAAGAGGAGAGACGCCGAGATTTCGGAAAGACGTTTCGGGATACGACGGGAGGGGTGCGGGGAGGGACGGGCGGTGCGGTGTAACGCGCCACCAGAAAGTCGGTACTTTGACCCGGCCCTCCTTCTGACCCACCTCCAATGACCCGACCTTTCACTTCAACGTACGAAGTCTTCTCGACACAAGAGGATCGAGCATCCTGCCCGTCACAAACCTACAGAGCGGGAAAGACGGAAGTTCTAGGGCGTGCCTAGTGTGTGTTTTTTTCCTTACTTAAGAATGACTGTATTAAAAGGGTATAGAACGAATCGACCCTTTATTAGGTGTCTGCCTTAGACTCACAGCACATGGAAGGACGTTCTTGGAGGTCACCTCCTGAAGACGTTTAATTGGTCAACAGCAACGTTCGATTGATAAGGTAGACAACGAAAAGAAGAATTAGTTCTCTTCAAGAAAAGTCTCTCCGAGAACCGACTCCCCCTACTGTCGGTCGGTCGGACAAGACCGGACCGGACACGTCTCCTTTTCCGTGGACACGAGAGCGCCCTCGGTCGACACGCGGACACGCACGGGAAGACAGGGCGCCACCAGTATTGGAGTAGCAAGTCTCTCCTAGAGTCCTGAACACAAAAGAGTCATCGGAGAAAGACCTTTGGAAGACCCCTGGCACTGAGTAAAGGTCTTTAAGAGGGATTTAGAGATCTTGTGAAAAACCCTTTTTGACATTTACAGTATTCAAAAGGGTTCTTTTACATTTCACTTATGTAGAAACACAAAATAACATTATTTCCGATTATGTTTTCTTTTGAATTCTGGCAGTAGGGATGGTACATAAATCTAAACATTTTAATCTCTGTGACACCGAGACACGATTAAGACATAAAAGAAAGTCCAACCAAACAACCTAGAACTTGAGTTGGTCGACTGGTTTCGTGATAAAGACCGGAACCAACGGGAGAGCCAACAGTACCACTGGAACGTCCCTAAACGTCCGGGGACCATGGCGTCAGAGAAGGCGAAAGAGGAAGAGAAGAGGATGTAGTAAGGGTATTCCACTCAAATTCCTATTCCTTTTGGTCACAGACCAAAGTCACTTATACTACAATAATTTACACAACAAGAGTCACACTTTCTTTACCAGGTGAATCTTGATTTCTCCCTTCTATGCCCTGACTGAGATTGGTACCGACGGAGGGAAAGTGACGCCCGTGACTGAGACTCTTCACTCGCGCACGGACTTTGAGGGGCAACTCTTCTTCCGCCTCCACAGGTGAGACAATGGGAACCAGGGTCGCGAGACTCACGACCTTCCGGACTCGGGTCTTAGACGGTCACACTCGGGGCGGGGGACTACACTCCGCGGGTGCCGGGGTTGGGGTCACCCCCGGGACGGGGTCCTGTCGGCCGGAGGGCCCCGCCTCAGAGATCCAGACGTACCGGGTAGAGTCGACAACCGTGTGAGGGAGGTCTGACAGGACGTCGACGGTTGTCGGCAGAGGAGGGTAGAGAGAACTCGTTTGTGTAGAAAAGAACCCTAAAGAATCCCCAAAAAGGAAACAAAAGTAATTAGAGCAAGAAGAAGCAAGGAAAACGAAAATAGTCAAGACTTTAAAATACACCACAGGAAGTACTGATAAAGACAACATGTTGCTCTTTCCGACTCAATTCTCACGAGAAGGAAGAAACCCCGTGAAGACAGAAACTATCTTTGGTAACTTGTTATAAGTCTAAAATAACGTCAAAAAATTATACTCATACAAATTAAAGAAAGAAGAAAATACATCATTTGATTGTTACATTTCTCTGAACTGTACAAAGGGGAATAGGATAATTATCCTATATGATTAATATCAGTACTTTCAATTATATATTCATAAAAATTTGTTTTTGATTACTAGTAAAAGAGTGTAAAGTTAAAACATATAAGTATCATTTTTTAATCTATTATGGGTTATTGTTCTCTTTCTTTCTTTATAATACATATTAGAGACAACGACGACGATTCAGTGAAGTCAGCACAGGCTGAGACACGCTGGGGTATCTGCCGTCGGGTGGTCCGAGGGGACAGGGACCCTAAGAGGTCCGTTCTTGTGACCTCACCCAACGGTAAAGGAAGAGGTCACGTACTTTCACTTTTCACTTTCACTTCAGCGAGTCAGCACGGGCTGAGAATCGCTGGGATAACTGACGTCGGGTGGTCCGAAGAGGTAGGTACCCTAAAAGGTCCGTTCTCATAACCTCATCGACTACTATTTAAGACATTCTGGAAAGTCTACACCTATATGAATTTCTGAATATTCATTCTTACAAGTATGAATGGATATGTATTCATATAATCGTAAGTGTGTATAGGAGAAAAATTCAGACATATAGGAAAATTTTTCCGACGAATACACCTTAACGGGACCGTCAGGTCACCAATTCTGAGGTATGAAGGTGATAAACTCCGAACCCAAGTTGGGGACGACCCTTTGATTCTGGGACGTACGGTGACCACCCCGGTTTTTTTTTTAGACTAATGTTTTACTCTTTCCATGTTCCGACACACGTTTAGACCGAAGAAGATCAAAAAGGTAGTCGTCAAAATATAAATCTAATTGTACGAATCAGTTCGAACCTCTCTGAACGACCTGTCTTCACACTGACGTGGAGACAGAGAGAGACTCTACGAGTGTACGTGAAGTCGCACTATGAAGAGTAAAAAGTATCACACTCTTACGTTAATGTGTCCAAATCGTTTTCTCTACTTTGTCATTTTAATTTTACATTTTGCATATCTCCTGTGACTAAATCCCCGAATTGTAAACTAAGTTGGTTTAAACAAAAGAGTAACGTTTCAAAGGTAATTTTATATTTATCGTTATGTAAAATCATAAATGTTTTATACAAAGACGCGAATTGTTTCTTAGCTAAAATTTTATCAGAATTTTAACAGAAAAAAGAAAAAGTTTCACGGTCAAGACCTTTTATTTCACGAAAAGAAGATGACTGGATTGTGAGATTTTCAGAAAAGGCAAAATTCTTTTCTCTCGACAAAATAACTTTAAGAGACGTCTTAATTCAAACAGACTCAGTGGACTATGTTCAAGGAAGTAGAAAGTTCCTTGTATCATACTCTGAATGGAGATGAAAACATTAGGTCTTTATTTACACACGAGGAATTTCGCAAACAACAAGAGCATCGTGTCTCGGTTGGTAGTCTTAAGAAGTGTCACGCACACTTCGAGGGAATCCAGTCCTCGAGCGCAATGACGGGGATCGGTGACACGGAAGACCTATGTGAGATTTTACAACGCAGTGTCAGATCACCTATTAGTCTTTGTTCACAGAATCGTGACGGTTCGGTCCCTCCGAGTGCACCCGTCGTCTTCGTTCCACCATAAACTGCTCCACTGTCGCCACGAGGAAGGGTCTTTGTGACCTCACGGAGAACACCCATGTCGCAGAAACACCTTTGTGACTGCAACTACTCCCAAACACACCGGACCCTCTGGTAAAAGGAGAGAAAGTGAGGTTCAGTTCGTCGGTTTAGTCGCCGACACCCTTCCGAACGGTCCCTTTACGGGTGCATAAGTACGATGGTCGACTGGCGAACCACCCTGCGGGCCACGAGACGGGTCTCGAGACGAGTCAGTCGTGTAGTTCTTCCCTCACAACTTTTACAATCGATTGTGTCCGTGTTGTAAGCGAAGTCTTAAATCTCTAACTGAAAGGACCTCAAAATGACTTCCCTTTATGCATCTAAAAACAGTTTAATAAATGTCCCGTCTGCGGGAAGGACGTTGTAGTGTTCAAACACGATTGGACGGTCGAAGTAAAAGGTCCATCTTACGAACCCCCTTTCTCATGAAAGGTGGAATGAATCTGGAGTCTCACTATAAGTCAATGACTGCCGAACCCTGTAAACGTCAGAGAGGTCTGACGTCTTCTACGGTTGGAATCTTCTCAGTCGCACACCTTTCGTACGTGCCTCCCTTCAGGATCCCACACGGACCTGTCGGAAAACGACTTCTCTCCTCCACACACTGAGAATCTAGGTGAATCGGTAGAGTCGTCCTCACTTCTTATCTACCCGAACAGGTCGTTTCTGGACACCTCCCCGAGAACAGACTACCACACCAGGGGGGTCCTACGTGTACTCTCTGGGAGTCTCAAAAACTTTTACAACATAGTCGTCATTGTGACTGTAGAACCTGCCTTTCCCTGCCTCTATCTTGTTTTATTCTTCGGACGGTCTGAGGGTTTTACGACGCACCCTCTTTACCCGACCTTAAGAGGTACCGACCTTTACCCGACTATCTTGACGGACCGACGTCCGCACACGATGTAAACGCCCCTTTCTTTCCCATCAAAGCTCCGGTCTCGACCGTATACAGGATGTCTCCGACACCTCGGCCCTCGGGTCTCGCCCTCGAGGGTCCGCGTCCCTTAATGAGAGTCGAGAACTGGGAATACCCTAGACGAAACGACCCCTCAATCGATGTCGACGAAACATCACTGAATACCACAGACCTACAATCAAGAAAAAGTCAAGAGACAAGACGACTATTAGAAAGAGTCAGAAATAGAACTTAAAAATGAGTGGGTCACCAATTTAATATTTATTTTAACAATTAAAATGTAACAGTTTAAATATTAAGACAAAACAACAACGCAAAGTGAGACATACAATTTCTTAAGGAGGAGATGAGGTCTTACCACTTCGACAGGAGGACATAATTGAAGATCTTCAAATAGTCAAAAGAGAAACTGGTGACCTTCACGAAAACAACAACAAAGGATAAACCCCCCGCCCCGTCCCTAATTATCACATCTCATCATAAAAGTGTATAAAAAGGTATGGCCAAGAGAATCGTGGGAAACATCTTTTGTGGAGAAGGGTTGCTAGATCCCAGGAGAGACAGTGTACGATTCATAAGTATATACGTGTCCAGACCAAACCCAAGGGACAAGACCAGAAAAATAGAAAAGGACTGGTTCGTTGTTTCACGGAATCGAGCCTTCGGGAATATCATTCACCTATAAACCATTTTCGTCCAGGAGGTACACGAGTAACTCACGGAAACGAGAGGAACCAGCCCGAAGGGTCCACCGAGATCACCATTTCTTAAGTGGACGATCACGTCCTCTGTGCCTAAACTAGGGACCCAGCCCTTCTAGGGGACCTCTTCCTTTATCGAAGGGTGACGTCATAAGAACGGACCTCTTAGGGTACCTGTCTCTTCGGACCGCCCGATGTCAGGTGTCCCAGCGTTTCTCAGTCTGTGCTAACGCACGTGTACGTCCGAGAGGAACCAGTAAATGTAAATTATGATTTAGAAGGTTTGGTACTGACACCTTATAGAGAATGGACGTAATCCAGAAAAGATTGTAGAGTTTGAAAAATTTTTGAAGGTAACTTTAGAACGTATTGAAAACAATCTTGACAAAAATCTATGAACTGTAAAAAGTTTACGACAATATTTACGGTAAAAAACTTTCTTGACAAAGGATATATAAACAACGACCATATCTCTTTATTTTACCTAAAGATATTTTTACCAACTTAGGTAGGTAAAACCATTTTAAAATAACTAAGATTAATAATTACACTTTAGACAATATAAAAAGAGATATCTATTAGTGGATCAGTCATCTGTCACTATCGAACGAAGGAAAGCCAGAAAACGTGGGAAAGAAAGAAACGGAACAGTAACATCGTTGCTAAAGATCGAATTGCAATTCACCGATATCACTATGACCTGTAGGAAGAAACAAGGGCTACACTTTCCGTCTCCAAAGTTGTAAAGTAGTATTCCTACGACATTCAAAAATGTCTTGGGGAAGAAATGTTATATATTATCTTCAACAAAGATAAGGATAAAACAATTTTTAACAGAAATTTAGTGACTAAATTAAAAAATTTGTAACGATGATTTAGAAAACTCTACTAAAAAGTAGAATTCAAAAAGAAGAAGTCTATAAGTATACGGTTTAATATGGTTGACTGAGAGACTACAGTGTGGATGAAACATAATAAACCCCCCTTTTCGTGTTGAACCAGTACCGTATTATGAGGAAGTACATAATGACCTAAGGTAAACGAACAGTAAAAACACTTCAAAAACGTAACCAAATAGACTCACTCTAATTGAATATGGAGGGAGAGTGTAGAAAACCACAAATCACAGTTCTAATACGACAAGAGAATTTTATGTAGTTACTCAGAAGGGTTTTAAAAAACAAATTTTAACATTAATAAATAAGGAACCTGTAAATGTGTAGTTCCTCCGGTACAGTCGGACTTGAAAAACAACACTTTTCAACAAATTGTCTCAACTAAAGACATGACCAAATATATATAAAGAATTTATGAATTTCAAATTCATCAATTGAAATTGATCAGTCTTTTGAAATAAAGTTCAAAAATTGAAGAACTCAGTCAAAACCTTTCATACCAAAAGTTCTTTATGCAGTGGACATGGATTTATAAGTTTTAAAAATTAATTTCACACAATTATTACAAAAGGATATTAGAGAAGAATATTCACACTAGACACCATAACTAGTGGAAATAAAAACCATGAATGAAGACGGGGAAGAGAGAAAAAAAGAACTAATCAGAAGGTCACCAAAGCAGTTGAAGTCATCAGAAATGCTTTTAGATGAGAACTGAGAACTAAGGGACACCGAGACATTATAAAAGGATAAAATCATTACAACTGAAAGAAAGAAAGAAAGGAGGATGGAAGAAACCAAACATAAGAAGAAGAAGTCTATCTACTAATTGAGTGATCGAAAGTATAAAAATGGGAAAACTTATATACGTCAACTCCGATATGTAAAGATATGTTCATGATGAAACCGTCGTAGGATTTTCAAAAGTATACATCATAAACACAATAACAGTTGATGTCTAACAAATTAGAAGTGATACTAAAGAAGAAACTGGGCACCAATAATGTTTCAATAAAGAATCAAATACTCGTATAAACTGAAAAGATTTATACAGAGACAAGTATCAACCGAACTAACGCAACAATGGTCTTTTGTACGGTAAGTAATAACGTGTAGATACTTTATAAAACTCTGATCAATACCCCGGGTCATAAATCAACTAAAAACACCCGTAAGGGACACATGAACTTTTCTTGTACTTCAGACTTAACAACCAGAGGCACGAAGTGTCACACAATCCAGTCCTAACAAGTTGAACAAGTATTCAAAGAGACATGGAAAACGAACAAAAGAGTTGGAAAAGATTGACAATGACTCCTAACACAGTTTTAGTGGGTAGTCATAACACTTAAGTAGATAAAAAGGAAACTTAAGACAAAAACCATAATATATAAAACACTGAAATGATAACTACCATAGGTCCAAATTTAGTAATGTATAAAGACGACTTAATACGTAAAAGAGTTATATTTCACTGAAAGAAATAGAGACGATTCCGAAAAACGTAATTTAAGATGAAACGAAATTCAATTATATCACTACGGTCGACCGAAATTAAAAGAACCGTACAGAAAAAGGTAGAAGCATGAAAGTTGAAAAGACACATTAATATAAATATACACAGAGAACATTTATCGTATTTCAAATTAAAATTAGATGAGTATCAAAAACTGATAAATCACGTATGTGTTAATAACATTATGACAACATAAAAATCAAATTTAGATAATAAAATATAACACGAAAATTACATATAAAGACAAGATATAAAAAAGAGGAAAGAATGGTAAAAAAAAAGTTAAGGTGGAAAAGAGATCATCAAACATCCAAAATATTCTTAAAGACAAGAAAAATCATACACAGGAACTTTACTTTTTGTAAGAATTAAAGAGTCTCAGATTTCCATAACCAAAGGAAACGTACAGTAGAATGTTTACAAATTGAGGTAAACGGGGAAGACTGGATTAGGTAAAAACATTAAATAGGATTAACATCAATAGGAATTTGACGTACTATAATGACAAAGTGTGTAAGGGAGAATTAAAACCAAATAGTGACAAAACAAGAAGAATGGAAAGTCTTCAAGGTACATCTTATTAAAAGGAAGACAGTCTTTACATAAGAAATCAAAAACAAATCACTCCCAGAGACAACCCTTGGGGTCTAAAGAGGAGAACTTTCTGTCAAAGTGGACACATCCAGAGACTCAACGGTGTAAATCGAGCGAGAGAAGACCGAAGACTCCGACGACAACGACGAGAAGTAAAGCCGGAAAGGGGAGACCCTGGAAGGGTCACGGAACGTCCGCACGAGAAACACCCACCGCAGGACGAGAGACTGTGTCACAGATCCATCTACAGATAAGGCCTTAGACATCTATCCAAAGAAGGTGAGTAGGTTCTTGTAAGAGTCAAACAGGGATTTATGACGGAAACGGGATAAGACCCACCCGTCTCTAGGTGGGTATGGGAAACAAAGAGGACAAAATGAAAACATGAAAGGTGGAAAAAAACAAAGAAACCAAATAAGACAATTATTTATTATAAGGATTACTGGACAGAAGGTTCGGTGACTAAAGTAGAAACCGATATAGATTAGTCTATAATTTGATTAAAGTCAATAACCGTAATAAAATCAAGATTTTAAACTAAATAATAAGTAAAAATAAAAACGGATAAGGTGTGTTTATGGAAGGGTCAAAGGGGACACGTAGGTCCGACGTCAGGCACGGACAGCGTACACGCGTAGAGTGCGGAAAACGCCACAAAGAGAACACAAAAGGGGAGACCGAGAACAAGCACCATATTATACAAACACACGATACACCACCAACAACAAAAACCAAATAAACCTAAAACAAACAAAGAAACGGTAACATAAACTTTTCGATTGATATCCTTAGTAACTCTATTCTCTACCTTCATGCAAAAAGGTTCTGTTTATGAGAATGAAGATTTGACACATGAACATCAATGATGGACAGAATTTTGTCGAACTCTGTTCAAGTTCTAAGTACCAATGTCTGAATGAGTCCTTTGTTCGGACTGGGGTAGTGTGGACGTCCACGTAACCAGGTCCAACCGGGACTCAGACTCTCGGTACCCACTTAGTGGACCACTTTTGTAACAACTTGGTAGCGAACGGTAGACACCACACAGTACTTTTAAAATTTCTTAGTATCTTATTTTGTAAACCCCCTCCCTCTCTAGTCTTTTTAACATAGACTCGAAAAAAGGAAATTTACTGATAAATGTCCTTTGTCAAAACTAATGAAATCTATTTCGCACAGTAAATTTACTGAAAATAAAAGAAAACGAGTTTACTCCTAGATTTTTATTCGGAGAGAAACCTCTTTATACACACTTAATAGAGTCCATCGAAGTGAGGGACTCCTCGGACCACACGGGACGTCGACCGAGTGGACCAAGACTATTTACACGTCCAAATTAACATTGTTTAATTCAAATTTACGTCGTCCGGTACAGCCACCCCACTCCCACCCCCCAACCATACGGCACCAGGTGCGACGCGTGGAGTGAACACATCCCAGGTCCGATGAAGACACCGACACCCCTTCTTTGCCCCTTTCTTTCACGGTGGCAATTCTACCTGAGATACAAGATTTTAATTGGAGCACAAAAGAGTGGCATCGTACTTCGTCCGAATATGTACAAGGAGAGCCACTGTGAGGACTTGTGCGATCAAGCACTTCTATCAAATAAAGTAAAAGAATATACACATTGACCTCCTCCCGTACCGTTGGGTGACGTCACAAGAACGGACCCTTTAGAGTACCTGTCTCCTCGGACCAATGTCAGGTACCCAACGTTTCTCAGTCTGTCCTGAATCACTGACTTATCTTTGTTGTAATAAATCGTCATTTCCAGTATTGACGGAGACTAAGTTGGCTGGTAGATCTTGACGTCGGCAAAAGGGTGAATAAACCTCATCCAGAATCTTTTAAAGTGTCAACGATTTAATCATTACATTACTCGAATTTATACATATACCATAGATAATAATATTATGAGTTTTATCATCCGAATTATATATCAAAAACAAGTCTTTTTCACATTGATATTTCATATCCCAACCGTTTTTCAAGGAAGTCAAAAATTCATTTTCATTTTCTGTACAAAAAGTAAAAGTGGTTCTTAAATAACTTGTTGCATAAGAGGTAAAACAAGGTGATGGAAGACGGTAAAAAGTCATTGAAGTATTAAGGTTATAAGGTTTTGTAAAACAGAAACACTCGTTTCTTGACAAGGTCCACGTAAAAATCAGGAGGTACTTTACCTTTAAAAAAAGGTGATCCTCTTAAAACATTTCTGACTTTAGTTACCTTTAGACGTTCACGTCACAGACCATTTATGTCGCTTACTTAGCCCTGAAGGGTCGGTTCGACATTCAAAAGGAACAGTCGTTTTTTCGAACTCCGGAACGCAATAGTACTACCTTCGACTACACAAAAGACGACTGATTAAGGGGTCCGAACAGTAGCTCGTGACGAAAGTCAACCAGACTAACCCTCGTCATGAACAACCTTAATTAGCAAACCAAAAGGTCTTACTCAAGTATTATCTCCTGAGGGAAGGTTAGGGTGGTAAATGTGTTGTAGTGGAAGAAACCTACTTCTGGCCGGAAACCACACCAACCACCACCAAGTAAAGGGAACGGGGTGTTAGAGAAGGTAAGGTGTAATAACATGTCATAGGTGAAAAGTAAAGGACGGTGTTAAACAAAATTTTTGTCTTGTAAAGTAATGCAAAGTCATTTCTTAATGTACACCTTTATACTAGTTCTTCCAAAAAAAGTGAAGTGTATACACCTTGGGTTTATAGTTTTACTAATTGTATGGTTCGACCATGTGTACCAAAAGTTGTGAACTAAACTTTTGAACTAAAACTCATACAACCGACACAGGGTACACCATATTACAACTAATAAGAGTTAATTACAGAGCTAAACAAACGATAGTTGAAGGTGACCAGATGGGTTGACACCTCGTAGCAGGTCGCTCTTTAGAGGTCGTGCTTTGAAGTGTTTGGTGAACACTGTACAAACTAGTCAGTGTCGTTAAAGAGGTATTTGACGTGTTTCGAAAAAACACAAAGTCAACACAAAAAAGAAAAGAACTTGATTATTTCGTATTATACGGTTTTTACAACGAAAAAAAGTAGAAGTTATAATTTTACCGATGTGTTTTTAAGTCGTTAAAAAAAGAAAAAAAAAATTACGTACGACACTGTTGACAGTGTTAGAATTGTTTTAACACAGTCACTTCAATCTCTATTGATTCACGACGACACGATGATCTCAGTAAAATGTCTTTTTTGTCTTCTTTGAAAGACCGGTTAGGTTATGGTCAACTTGTCTCCGGACACAAAACTTCAAGGTATTTTAATCTTGTATTGATTTTTCATTCAATTTATAGATTGATTTTTCATTCAATTTCAATTCACTACTATTGATAAGACAGTTGAACCACAAACTTTAAACTCGAAGATCTTTGAAAACCGTAATTTTTACTTTTAATAACCTGACTGTAAACTAGTTCTACAGGTCACACTTAGTCTCACTTGTATTCGAGACAAAGGAGGGACATACCACAATAGCAGAATCAACTTCCACAAAAAGGAAGTATACGTCACCGAGACGAGACAAAAATACTTGCACCACGAGTCCCCGACCACGAGCCTCCCGGAAACGGGCCGGAGGAGGTCTTGGACGAGGGGAAGTGCCGGAGGTGTACCCCCTCGAAGAGGAAGCAAGAACACTTAGTGTCCCCACCTACAGTTCTGGGGAGAGTCTATGACTACGAGTCATTAAGCCCCGCTAAAGGAGGGTGCATAACGACCGGGGAAACTCGGACCTGGGTGCGACGGCAGGTGGAGAGGGTCCAGGTAGGTCGGCGTAGCGTTTGGTCCGACTACCCGCTTACTACTCGTTGACCGACTCTTCCCCGGACGGCTGAATCCACAGTTGTTTAAGTAAAGAGAATTTCAGACTTTAGGTGATACTAGATAGAGAAGGTGGAGTTTAATGTCTCTTACGTACAGAGACATTTATTTAAAAATACCTTTCGTACGACCTGTACGCCACAACTCAGTGATTGCTGACGTCACCCAAAAGAGACCGTCAAACGCACACTTGGACCTGTACCCGTTCCGACGGATGCCCACCTACTAGTACTTTCTGCTCGTGTAAGGGCCGTGGCACCAGGCCTGGTCGTGGTAGGGCCTTCTCGACCCCGCGGACCACATGGACGACTGGCTGTTCTGTCCACGGCGAGACGGGTGCGCGTGGATCTCCGCAGACCCGCCCCCACCCCCCTGGGGCCGGACGGATACGGGTGCGTACACATCCCACACACACGTGTACACACTCTCACGACTCAAGTGTCGCAAAGGGTCTGACTGGCGCTTTGACCGGAGGTCGGTCAGAGGGCTAAGACTGTATTCTCCTAGCAGTCTTAATCGTTCTACACTCTAAGAATCTCTGAAAATTTCTGACTGAAGACATAAAACTTGAAGGTGTAGGAATGTGAACACTAAAACAAGATAAATTGACGGACACAATGTGGAAAGACCATCGAAGAATTCTCGATTTTCCCGAACAAATAATATCTTACCATCAATGTTTGACCATCTTCTTTTACTCCTAATTATTCTAGACACTTAAACTACAAACAAAATTGTCATTGTAAGAGGTTTCTCGGAGAGATGTTTACCAAGAAGGGGTAACCCAAGGGACGAGGTTTAAACGAAACAGAAATAAAGTAAAAAAAGTAGTTTCTTAAGAACAGTTAAGTATTGTATGATTTATTTACTGTTTAACTCAGGTCTTGATAGTGTTCTCGGTATAGATTCCCAATTTTAGGGAAGAACTAACTGACTAAGTGCCACATCTAAGGAAACATTAAGAATCGGTTGATCTTTATTTTAGATATTTACCATTTCTTTTATACCCAAGGGGTATAAAATGGTATGGTAACCGTCACCATTTCTTAGGGGGACGGTAACGTCCTCTGTGTCCAAACTAGGGACCTAGACCTTCTAGGGGACCTCTTCCTTTACCGTTGGGTGAGGTCATAAGAACGGACCTTTTAGGGAACCTGTCTCCTCGGACCACCCGATGTCAGGTACCCTAACGCTTTCTCAGCCTGTGTTAAATCGTTGCTTTCTCGTTGTTTCTTTTATACACAGTTAATGTTAAGTTGGAATAAAAATTATTTTATAATCTTTTTAGGAGTGACATCAGTCCTTCTTCTTTCTGATTGTACATGGTCCGAAACTGTAATGAGGTCGATGACGACACTCGGTCCTTGATCTTCGTTCTAGGTGTTCGTTTTCTTCGTCGTTTATAAATGTTTATATTATTAGTTCCTTCAGTCACCGACTTTTATCTTTAGTCACTTCACCGTCCGATGTCTAATTTTATTGTCCTTATTTTCAGCGAGGGAATACACACCTTATCTGACTTCTTACTAAGGCAAATCTTAGCGACTCCAGGTACATTGGTGTTTGAACTCCTTGGACGCCCGTGTGCACTTCCGTCACTCGTCTCGACCGTTTCTCGACACCCTCTGGCTACCGTCACGTCTCCACGGGTACAGGGCTGCCACTCCCGAGCCACAACACACCGTCGGTCGGAAGTGTGTCCCTAATGTCCAAAGACCGTCGAGTCAGTCTTTCTCAACAACCTAACACAAACCAGAAGTAATCCCGAACAGAGACACCCTACGACTCCTTAGATGACCCTTCCACTATGAGTCACTTAGTTTTTTTTGAGTCTTTATCGTTGGACTCCTCGAGCCCCAGTTCTTCCATCCACCTCCTTCACGGAAGGGTCGGAGTGACGCGACTACCCTCTTTTGAATTCTCTCAATCGGAGCTTGTTGTGACCTTTTGCGTGTTTGACGGGTATCGACTAGTCTCTAACTCGACACAGACCTTTTGTCGACCTTGAACAACATACCTCTTCGTCCGTGTGTCGTTTGGGTCTGGGGATACTTTACAATGTCTACACAGTCTTTACAGAGGTCTTGGTCGACTCAGGACCTCTCCACCAGTCAGGTGCCGGCCGTCCGCACCCATCCCTCCGTGGGCCGACGACAGACGTCTCTCGTGGCGGGACCACCTGCCGACAACCACTTGTGTCAGCCCTTGGTGTTCGGCGGGGGTCCTCTGTTCGCAGGGTCACGGCTGTCCGTCCGACAACGGTCTCTCCCGCTCAAGTACTGACACATGGAACTTTGGCTTCTCGGGGGACCTCGAAGATCTCACCACTCTCTCGAATCACTCAAATGTGCACATTTGAACCATAGTCGCAACTTGACGTAAAGAGATATGGTCGTTGTTACTCCTGTGAATTAAGATTTTTACGGTTAATCTTATCGTTGTTCTTCATATTTTTTAATTTTTGATTTAAGATCGTTTTTTACCCATTCCTGATACACCTATACACACAAATTTGTGACTTTCTGGAATGGCTCTGGTTTAATTTACACACCGGCGGGACAAAAGGACTAGTCCTATAGGATTACGTCCTCCCGCAGTAAGGTGGAAGTACTTTGCAGACTGCACATATATGTCTGTCCTGAGCGGTTCGGACCAGCGTCAACCACCCCCGCCGGGCGCCGTCCGATGGAACAGTCCGCCCAGAACCGGGTCGCAAACACGGAGCCTTCGCAGACAAGGGACCCCTTCGCAGACGCGACCCACTGTACCGTCGGGACGCAGTAAAATGTAAGGACGGTCGTCGTCGGTTCCCAAGATTACGCAGGAATAGGAATGGTCGTGCAAGGCCCACAAGGATCGTTTCAAGACCGGTGTTCTCGGTCGCCACGCACACTTCTCGCTCGCAGGAGCGGCCCTGTCACCACGACACCTCCAGGAACGTCCCCGGGTACGTCGCCGCCGGGGGCGTCCCGCGCGGGGAGGTCCACATGCCCCGTCCCTTCCCGACCCCCGAACCGTGCAGGAGTCCGGGCCGGGGGGTGGGGGTCGGTGGTGAGGACGGGGGAGAGTCCCGGAGACACCAGTGGAGGACGGGGTCACGGTTCAAATGGAGTAAGAAGGGTCCCCTCGTCCACGACAGACCTGGTCTTTAGGAGTACACCGGTAGCACGCACTAGCGGGACCCTGGACGAGAAAGTGCCTTCACATGTTTCAAGTACGGACTGTCTTGCACCAGTCGAGCTCAGAGACATAGACGACCACACTACAGTAATTCAGTTCCAAAACACTGCTATTAACAGGAGGTTTCGGATTGACAACAAAACGTAAAATTTGTTATTGTTTCAATCGTAAGACATCGAGGAGGCAAAAAGAAATAACTCAACCTCAATGTCAGTCCCATTCCTATTCACCAAAAACGGGTCTCAGTATTTTTGTTTCGGAGTAAAGAGGGTGTCAAGTGAGACGATGAAAATTTTCCGATGAAAATTTCCGAAGAAATCCAAAACCTATTTACTAGAACCAAGGACTCTAAAATCCCTTATTTTTTTTTGGTCTTATTAACATATTTTATCTCTTTTATAAAAAGTAAAGCAGAAGATTTGACCTTCGGAAGTCGAGGACTACATCGACACGCCGCCACAAGAACCCAAGGACCCAGACCGGACGGAAAGTCCGGGGTCCTACCGAGGGTCCTACTCGGCCCACACCCGTGGGGAGGGTAGCCTCCGACCCAACCCCCGCTCGACGACAGTCCTCGGAGTGCCCCGACCGCCTCGACACTCCATCCGGAAGCACGCCGACATTTAACCCAAACGCGAAGTAGTTATTCGAAAGACTGTTCTTCGCAGGTAGTCCCACAGAGAGTAAACGGCGTCGTCTTGTCTTTTACTTCATAAGGTTATTAACGTAATGTCAAAGGAGGAGGACCTGTTCTTTCGGCACACGATATTAATCCAAACTAACCTCACGTGCAAAGGCCATTCTAGACTTTAATTACTACAACGGTATCACTGTGTAGACTCCGGCGGCCACGCACTTTGTATTTCATTAAGTGAGCTGTTCCCATCTGTAGACAATCGACGGTCCTACGTCCCGCACGACTGTGACTGGTCTTTATGATCCGCACCACACTAGTTGCGCGTTTACTACGACTTTGGCCTCCTGTCCGACACACGGGGCTTGGACGACTCTCCTGCAGGGGAGAGGGGCGGCGGGGGTTCTACGGTAACAAACTCTTGTTACGACGATTCCTAAGTATTTAAAATTTTGACCTGAACCCACGTCGGACAATCTCGTTATGTAATTAAGGAAACAATCAAAAACAGAAGTACATCTTGTTTCGGTAAGGACTTTGTGGGAGACTTTGTTGTCCAAGAGCCTACGTAACATCAGTATCGTAGGCAACGGGTCGTGTGACGGAACGACTCTGAGCTGAGTGTCCCCTTGAAACATCCTCCGCCACCGCCGCGCACCTTCGTGGCAGAGGGACCAAAGGTTCCCGTGGTCTCGTATCTACACGGGTCGTCACACGTGTGCACGTGCCCCACACGCGACCACCGGACTGGGGTCTCCTGGTGCCGTCACAGAGGACGACCCACTCGGGCTCACCCCGGAGTCACTTCGTCGGACTTGTCGAAACGACCACACCAACAAGTGACTGCGCCCACTGGCCCACACTCCCTCCCCCTGTCACCCCACGACCGGTCACGGTCACGACGTCCCGAGTGCCCTTCCGGACCACACGACGGGTATCTTACACTGAGGGGCAATTTATTACAGTTTACAGACGAATGTACCAAACCATTTAATCGGAATAGTGAAATCTTCAAAACAAAGGTAATAACGTGGTATTCTATATTGCGACAAAAAACCAACCAACCAACCAAAACTAAGATAAATAAAAAAACAAAACAAAAACCCACGGCACTCAGGAGTAACGACAAACCCCTAAAGAGTAACGTCACCGAAGAACAACGTCTCGTCCCGAGACCTCGTGTGCGCGAAGTCTTCAAAGTCGAGGGTCTGACCTTACGTGGAAGTCATCAACCCCGAGTACCCAAATCGACGGGGCGACGGACACCTCGGAAGGACCGGGTCCCTAGGTGCGACACAGAAGGCGCGTCCGTCCGTCCGAGGATCCGTCACCCGCCGGTCCCCTCAGGCACTCACCTATGAAATTAGGGCGGTGAATCGGCGAAGGGACAGTGGAATACCGGGCAGGGAGTCGGTGAGAGACTCCGACCACCTGACGGGTCAGGCGTGGGCCGGACGTAGCCTCCGGCTCCTGAGCGACAACCGAGAGCAGCAGTGGACAGCCCGACGCGAATGAAATGAAAGAAAATACGTATCGTACCGTGTGAGCACCTCCTCCGCCGCACAAAGACTCACCGAGGTGTCTATGACCGTGGTCTTGGACCAACAGTCAGTTCGGAGTCCAACGTCGTCGCGGGGCGCCACCGTCTGCACGCTAGACGATAGTCTCCCAGGCACAAGAACAGAGCGAGCGACAAAGTGATTGTCGGACTGGCGTTCACAACGAAACTGAAGAGGTACGGTATCAATGAAGGTAAATTTCGTCCCTACCCCCTTAAGGGACCGGGTGACCAATTCTTAAGCGGACGGTCACGTCCCCTGCGACCAAATTAGGAACCAGGTACCCCTAGGTGCACGGAGGTCCGCCGACTCGGACACTCGGCGCTGACGCCCTCGGACACACGGGATCTCGGCCACGAGGTGTCGTCGTCTCCGGTGGTGGTGCTCTTCCGGCGCGGGCACTAGTCTCTCCGGAGGAGCGGTGTCGAGCTCTTCCGGACCAGCGTCGTATATACATGCACATATATTACATTACGTAAGAAGACTCTCACAAACAGTTTTGTCAGAGAATTCATTTAGAGGATAGCCCCCGTCCCCACCCCCCGCTCTTGGGTACTCCTCCCAGACTGCACACGACACTAGTGTACCGAGAGGCAGTACAAGTGTGAATCTTGACGCAGTCACGGCCTCCCGTGGGGAGGAGCCTCGAAGTTCTGTTCACGTCCCTAGGGGTCTGCAGCTCGGTCGGACGTCAGGTCCCTACCCGAGTGTCCCGTAAATGGTCGGGGGGCGGGGCACACCGACAGGAAGACACCTCGCCCTTTTTGTTTCCAGGGCACGAACACAAGCACAAAAGTGTAATTCCAGGGTACGACACACACACAAAAGTATAACTCCAGGGCACGAACACACACACAAAAGTATAACTACAGGACGCGCACACTCGCAAAAGTGTAACTCCAGTGTACGACACACACACAAAAGTGTAACTCCAGGGCACGACACACACACAAAAGTGTAATTCCAGGGTACGACACACACACAAAAGTATAACTACAGGACGCGCACACTCGCAAAAGTGTAACTCCAGGGCACGACACACACGCAAAAGTGTAACTCCAGGGCACGACACACACACAAAAGTGTAACTCCAGGCACGAACACACTCGCAAAAGTGTAACTCCAGGCACGAACACACTCGCAAAAGTATAACTCCAGGGCACGAATACACACAGAAGAATACAACTCCAGATACGAACACACACACAAAAGTGTAACTCCAGGGCACGAACACACACACAAAAGTGTAACTCCAGGCACGAACACACTCGCAAAAGTATAACTCCAGGGCACGAACACATACAGAAGAATACAACTCCAGGTACGAACACACACACAAAAGTATCATTCACTAGGTGCATGTCACCGACGTCAGAGGACAGTCCGAGTACTCATTGTAACCCTGGAGGACACGGTGAAAATTACTCTCGAGTGACTTAAAGACTTCATGTGCCGGAGGGGAGACGGAGGGGAGACAGTACGACCATGAAGTGACGCGGACAACACATAGAAAGACTAACCTCCGGCTTTGGTACCTGGGAGGACTTTCACCAAAAGGGCCCAACCACCAACCAGGGTCCGACCCACTCCTCCCGTGTGTCCCACCGGGTGCCCAACCTCTCGTCGACCCTTTCGCGGAGACGGAGGAGAGGAGGAGAGAGACGCTGAGTGCACCACAGGTCAGAACTCTTCCAACAAAGACAAGCCACCTTTTATCAATCACCAAGTGTTGTCTAAGTACACTTTCCCTGTCTGCAAGACTAGAACCGACACCCAGTGAAAAGGTCAAAAGGTGGGCAGAGAGAGACTTCCCCGTTTAGACGGAACCTGGTTGTCATCTAGACTTGGCCCTCTATCTCGGGCCTGAAAGAGACGTCTTGGTCTTGGGGGGCGGGGGTCGGGTAGTAACCCTTAATGACTTTCCCTCGGACTGCGACGCCCTTCTCGTGGCCAGGAGTATCACTTTACCTCGTTTACTCCCACCATACCTGCCGTGAGCCACTACGAATCACACCGTCTCGCGTACGAGCCCCACGTCCCGTGTCGGTCGGGACGCACACTACGTAACCCCGGGGCGGAACTTGGCGGTCGCTCGAGGGACGTAACTGCCACAGGACGACAAAGACAGGATCCTTGGGAGTGGGTCTTGCTCTACCACAAATTCGCCGACGTGGACCCGTGGCACAGAATACCCTGCCTGTGCTACCTACTCTAGGTCTTGGTGGAGCACTTACGGATACGTGTCCACTCGCCGGTCGGGACGTCCACGGAGGACGGTCACGCGGGTCACGACGACGCCATCGTCGCGGACAGCGTGCGGCTCGACGTCACGTCGTGGAAGGGGCCGCTGCGGAGCCGCACCGACATACGCAGTCAAGTCAGCGAGACAGTACAGGCTGAGAAACGTTGGGGTACTTAGCGTCGTGCGGTCCGGAGGGACAGGTAGTGGTTGAGGACCTCAAGTGAGTCTGAGTGCAGGTAGTTCAGTCACTACGGTAGGTCGGTAGAGTAGGAGACAGCAGGGGAAGAAGAGGACGGGGGTTAGGGAAGGTCGTAGGCTCAGAAAAGGTTACTCAGTTGAGAAGCGTACTCCACCGGTTTCATAACCTCAAAGTCGAAGTTGTAGTCAGGAAGATTACTTGTGGGTCCCAACTAGAGGAAATGCTACCTGACCAACCTAGAGGAACGTCAGATTCCCTGAGAGTTCTCAGAAGAGGTTGTGGTGTCAAACTTTCGTAGTCAAGAAGCCACGAGTCGAAAGAAGCGTCAGGTTGAGAGCGTAGGTATGTACTGGTGTCCTTTTTGGTATCGGAACTGTTTGCCTGGAAACAACCGTTTCATTGCAGAGACGAAAAGTCATACGACAGATCCAACCAGTATTGAAAAGAAGGTTCCTCATTCACAGAAAATTAAAGTACCGACGTTAATGGTAGACGTCACTAAAACCTCGGGTTTTTTTATTTCAGACTGTGACAAAGGTGACAAAGGGGTAGATAAAGGGTACTTCACTACCCCGGTCTACGGTACTAGAAACAAAAGACTTACAACTCGAAATTCGGTTGAAAAAATGAGAGGAGAAAGTGAAAGTAGTTCTCCGAAAAATCAAGGAGAAGTGAAAAACGGTATTCCCACCATAGTAGACGTATAGATTTCAATAACTATAAAAAGGGCCGTTAGAACTAAGGTCGAACACGAAGAAGGTCGGGTCGCAAAGAGTACTACATGAGACGTATATTCAATTTATTCGTCCCACTGTTATATGTCGGAA
>SJYO01013871.1:754115-773374 GCA_006410555.1 Capra ibex | reverse complement strand
AGGAGAAAGTGAAAATAGTTCTCCGAAAAATCAAGGAGAAGTGAAAAAGGGTATTCCCACCACAGTAGACGTATAGATTTCAATAACTATAAAAAGGGCCGTTAGAACTAAGGTCGAACACGAAGAAGGTCGGGTCGCAAAGAGTACTACATGAGACGTATCTTCAATTTATTCGTCCCACTGTTGTATGTCGGAAGTGCATGAGGAAAAGGATAAACCTTGGTCAGACAATAAGGTACAGGTCAAGATTGACAACGAAGGACTGGACGTATATCCAAAGAGTTCTCCGTCCAGTCCACCAGACCATAAGGGTAGAGAGAGTCTTAAAAGGTGTCAACTAACACTAGGTGCGTCAGTTTCCGAAACCGTATCAGTTATTTCGTCTTTATCTACAAAAAGACCTTGAGAGAACGAAAAAGACTTGTGTTTCATACAGCAGTCGGAATATAAGTCAAAACACTTTTGGTAGAGAAAAAAGACACTTCACGTGGGTAGACCGTACATGAAATGAAAACTCTACGATAGTTTACTTTTGTCGGAATGGACTCACACACACCCACTATACATACTAATCTGTGGGGGTCTTCATGAGTAGACACGTGTTTGTGTCTTTCAGTTAAACCTACAGTAAGTAAAATTATCTCATAAAACCTTGGATCTCATAAATAATTATCTACTTTTTTTAAATTACCTCCTGATGATAGAGGGGAAGAACACTAGACACAGATCCAATTTATCACGGTCCATTATAGAATTTTTTTTTTTTTTTGGACATAATAGGTACTTATACTGAAGTCATCGAGGTTTACAATAAAATGATCTTTTTTAATTTTCGTCTTTTCTACAGTATATCTGTGTCGTTTATCATAGGGTAGATTCTTCTTAGAATGTTTGCAAAAAATCACTTTCGATACAAGCAACCGACCAATAGGTCCAAAAATACACTTACCTAAAGAAGGAAGGGAAGACGAACAATCACAATTACTCTACTGTTATTAAATTCAGGTGACATTGCCTTGTACTCAGACCACGTCGGACTAGCATGAATGTGGGACCCTAGGACTCACCTGAACTCACCTCACTCCGTGAGTCGGACTCAGTCGTCCTCGTCCCGACGAACCACCGACACACCCACACGCCAGTCCTACGTCCACACCCACCCCCCGCGTCCGACCTTCCCCGCGGTCGACTCGTCCCCCGGTGGGGGAGGAATCGGCCGAGGCACTAACTACCCGCCTACCCGTACCGAATCGACGAGACGTGTCGGTGGGTTTTCGCCTCTCCGAAAGGTCCCCACAGTCCTCAATGGGAACACAAGGCACCTCTTCGTAGACTACCCGGCACCCCAGCCCCAGGAGGGTGTCGGCGTGGGTCCTCCTCTACTTGTCCCAACACCTACCCCACACAGGTCCCGGCAGTCCTCCGTTAATGATATAGGTTGTGAGGAACAGACGTTTGGTCTGTCAATTGAAGTCTCTGACTACGTTTCGGTTACTCAGGTATCATAATTCCCTTGGTAGGATTTACGAAAAAGGACGAGAATTGAAGTCTGGTTAATACGTGTGTCAAAAATTCCTCTTTCCTTTCGTGAACCCTCAGAAGACAAGAATTGAAACGAGAATCTTCACCACCTATTTGTCCTTAACAATTCCTGACCCGTGTACGTACTGTCCGACGTCACTTAGATGATTTTCCTCTACCAGTTTAAAACTCATGACATCGTTTGTAAAGCCAATGACCTGTTGGCCCTTTACAGGTCCGTGGAACACCGGGGTCCTAGGGGTCCACGCAGCAACGGGGCACCCAGCGTACGTCCGCCAACAGTAGGGTCGGTGAGAGGTCGGGCCGGACCGGCAGGCACTGTCCGCACACACACCCATTGAGGTCGTACGCGGGCGAACGGAGATTGAGACGCTGCGGGCACAAACGTCTGTGTCACAGTCCGACCGCCTTCGTCGTGGTAAAGTTGGGGAGGCTCCTTTCGGCGCAGCAGCCGCGGGTTCCACTCCTCCTCGCACTCGTCGGCCCAGGTACTCCGACACTTCCGACAGCGGGACACAGTGTTACACTGCGGACACATACTCCGGGCGCCGCGTCGACCGCTCTGACTCCAACGGCTCCGCCTGGTCCTGAAGTCGCTACTGTTGGCGTGGATGGTCCGGAGGTCGGGACTGCTCCAGTCAGTGGCCCCCGGCGCAGGCTCCGTCCGGGCGTCCGCGTCTGTCGCGGAGGGGACCGAGGAGGGCCGGGGCGGTCCTCACGAACGAGGCAGAAGAGCACCCCACTCCTCCCGAACAGGCACCAAAAGTCTTACCCGAAAGCGGTGTCCGGTCACGGGAGGACCGGATTGGGGACGGGAGTGGGGCAGGAACACCCGTCCACGAAAGAGTAGGGTCTCACGGGACCCTAACCCATGTCCCTCCGCCCCTCGTCCTGGACAACGGACGACTGCGGTACTCCAGACGTCCGACGTAGGAGGACACTAGAGAGAGGTTCCGTTAGTGGTTCGAACGTTCAGTTTAGAGGTCCATAAAACGATCTTAAATCCATGTAATACACACACACACGTGCGAGTCAGTGAGTCAGCACAGGTTGAGAAACGTCGGGCACCTGACATCGGGTGGTCCGAGGAGACAGGTACCCTTAGGGGTCCGTTCTTATGACCTCACCCAACGGTAAAGGAGAAGACCCTGTAGAAGGGGTGGGTCCCTAGTTTGTGCGTAGAGAAGGTAGAGGATGTAACCGTCGGTCCAAGAAGTGGTGATCACGGTGGACCCTTCGAGTCAAGATCTTTACGATAAATAAGGTGTCCACCCCGGTCGAGAAGAGGTAGGACCTCTAGGTCATCCAGTATGGTATCGACTCCGGGTGGCGGGGTCAATCAGGGGGGCGTGGCCATGACGGTCCGAGACTCTCCCACGTCCGGCCCCACACGTCGCGTCCCGGGTGTCGGACAGGACTGAAGGGCTACCGCTTGGGGGTCACCTCGTCGTCGAGTCCCGTAACCGTCTCGAGGATGGTGTCGACACCCAAAAAAATTAAATAAAAACTTCGAGAGCAATGTCTCCATAAAGGTAAAAAGAATTTGACTTCATATCGACTATCTGGTATACTCAATGTCCACATGTTCCATCTGAACGGACCACTGAGTCACCAAGTGTTAAACATTTCCAATATATGAGGCAAATATCAATGACATTTTACAACCGACACAAAAGGCACAACATCGGACAAAACATGTATTACCAAACACGGAGAAGGAGGGGGGCCGGACGGGGAGGTGGAGGGGGCGGGGTGACCAGCGGTGAGTAGACAATAGACTTAGACACTCAGACGAAGAGACGACAGTGTAGGTGACCACACACACCGAAGGGGTCGTCCCGGTCGTCCTCGGACGGGGTACCGAGTCGGAAACGGAAGACACTCCGAGTCACGGACAGAAGGGTCATTCGTGACCCCTTGGACACTCGACACTCGGCCCGACACCAGTCGACACCCCTGCGGGGCGTCGCGTCGACTCGGAAGCACGTCTTGTCCCTAGGTCCGGCACCCTGTGTCGGACCGGCACCCTAGGTGCGAACCCCGTGTCGGAGGTCCGGGGTACAGGGACCACTCACTCCGTCGCCCGTCCTCGCGTCAGGGCAGGTAGAGGGGGACGAGACGAACTATCTGGTGTAACTGGTCGTCCACACATCTTTGGAGGAAAGGTGGTCTCGAGTCATGCCGGAAACCTTGACGCACACATAGTGGACCTTGTGTGCAGTGAGCTCCAGTTTCACCTGCACCCCGGACCCGGGGTCTCCACCCATCAGTCCACAGGCCCTCCGACCGGACCGGAGCCCAACCGGACCTCGTCTGTGTGCAACCTCCCCTTGCGACGGGGAGAAAAAGAACGTTTCCTCAATGTGAAAGATCACAAGATCTTTAGGAGAGCTCAAGGTACACTAATGAATAACTTTGCATAAAAAAGGATCAGGACTCGTACCTTTTGAATCTGGTGTCTACAAAAGGTTCCTTTTAACATAACCTTCAAAATTTTTGGAATATACAAATGGAATAATGGAAGGTTTTTATTTATGTTTCAAAATAAATTTTATGAATCTTAAAAATAGAAACCTGAAAATACAATTGTTGTAAAAAATTTAAAATTTAATCCTTAAGTGGTATCTCTCTCTAAAGTTACTAAGTTTCTAAAGGTTTTGATTTAATTTTGATGATCGGAATATAAATTTAAAAAATAAAGTTTTAAAGAAGGATGAAATCTTTAACCTGTTACTAATTTTTACCGTCCGGTAATTTATTGGAGATTCTTTAGGGATTGGGTATAAAGTTTAGACTTTTACTTTTCTGAACTGAAGTAGTATCAAAGATTTCGTGAAACACCTGCGTCACAAACGTCCAGGGACTTCGGGTTCCTTTTAGTAGTTTTGCCAAGTAATAAAGCGAATAACTTGAAACGACGTCAATCCAACTGTCTACTATCGTAACAAAGGGTTAGTGGTTTCATGACAAAATTTTCGTAAAAAATAACTTATTTCACCATCTTATAACGTGGGACCTCGAAAAAAGTCCCTTTACCGAATCAACCATAAGAGAGGAACGGGAGTCGGAACTGGACAGTCGTACACACGTCAATTATTCGTCGGAATAGTAAATCCTCTGAATTGGCCGAAACACGTGAGTGCAGTTGTGGTACGAGTGAGAATATTAGGGATAAACGAATCCGAGGACACAGTAGAATCGTAGTCTTTCACACTGAATAACTCATCTTACATGACCAAAGACTCAGAGAGTATAACGTCGTTAAGAAGCACGAGTAAAAGGACTTTTCTCTCGTAGAAGACTGAATGGAGTCGTACACGTGTCTACGTAAAGAGGACAAGGTCCTTACCGCAGATCCCCAACTGAAGTTCGGCACTCTCCGACAGACTCCGTGCCAGGGACGTGTGAATGTCACTGCTCGCACGAACTTCGACAGTGCACATCGCCCCCGACCCGACAGCCTCGTCCTCATTAAAGCATAAGTCCTGGACGTCGGACGAATCCGAGGTCAACGACAAAGAATACTATTCACTAGTTATAAAGTAAAAGAGGTTCTCTCATCTTTCAAAGTGAACGGACAGTGAAACGGTCATGTCGGAGTCGTATCGTTTGAGGTCGAATCGTCTGTTTACAAGGGCCTTTAAGGACCTGTTTCAATTTTGGGTCGGGACCATTCGAGACACAGGTAACGTCGACGTCTTCGACTCTGGTTCGGTCACAGTGGTTGCCCGCGGTGGTTCAGTCGAGTCCCCGTCGTGGAGTCCGTGGTCCAGTAGTGGAGGTCACTCGTTCCGGTCGTGCTACGTTTGGGTTCTGGGGTCAGTCGAGCCCACTTTTACTAGCTATCCGACTCTAAAAGTCACTGAATTTGGACGCTTAGACGACAACAATCATTGTAAAAGGGGAAGTGGAGACATTCAAGACAGAATTGATAATAAAGTCCCATACCGATCACAACAAGTGCACCTGCACAGACACGTCCTTAGTCGACTTTAATTACTGTTTGGTGCTCACCTAATAAATGTTTGTTTTCTTACTGGCAGGGATTATCGTAACGAAGACTAAATGAGGTCACATACGACGTACGACATTGAAATGTGGGCAAAATAACACACACGAATAACTTCGTCCTGATTGATGCCACAACCCAGTCGTACAAATACCCCTCGTCGAGGGGCAGACACCGCACTCAGGGTGAGGTACCGGGAGTCCTCGTCCTGTCTTGTGCTTGGCGTGTCGGACGGGACTCATAACTGACCGTCGACAAGGTCCACCAGTCGAACGTGTAAAACAAGTATTAAGATAGTTTAATATCGTCACTACCGTCAAGGCGTTAACCTTTACTTCTACACAGTCACTAGTTTGACACTAAATATGCCACGCACCATCCTTTCAACAGGGACCTCACATCGACCACCGATACGTCTACGATTATACCATTTCCTTTGAAGAGGATTAGAAAGTTCTTGCTGTCGTGTCTGAAACGACTTATTACCTTAATGTCGCTCTTAATTATTGTTTTAGACGGGGTGTGACCGACGGATCGTACCTCTTCACACTCTCGTATTTGTTTAACGGACACTGTCACTAACGGGTTCGTACAATGATTGACCGGACACCTACTCTAAATCGAGTTCGAGGGTAAATTTATGCATAAAAAGTGTCAACGTAAAATTAATAAAACTGAAAGTATAATAAAAGTTATTAGTGTAACAATCTTTACAGATTTTCGGTTCAATCTCTTCGTAGTAGGAGTGCACCAGAGAAGGCAGTGACGGGCGTAGGTCTCCCTCGTCCTGCCCCGTCGTCGACGGGGTCGGTGGGGACGTGGCGAAGAGACACTCCGGTGCGTGGACCGGGGACGGACCGGGCCGTCGAGAGAAAGACGCTCACAGCGGAATCTTTACGGTGTGTCGTCACCGCACTGGGCTGCGCTCCCACTGTCGGGTCCTCCCCGGTTCCGGCACCGGCACGTGGGGTGCGTCGAGGTGGGTCCGGGGGGAGCACCCTCGTCAGCCGTCACCCCTGAGGTGGAGTCGGTCGTCTGTCCGACCCAGCTCGGAACGTGCAGTTTGGTCCTGACGCGACTGTCGTTCCTCCCCTCGTTCACTTCGACCACAGGTCGGCTCTGCCAACTCTTCCGCCGTCTCGGTTCCTTTCATCCTCTTTCGTTTCCATCTCCTCTCGTACTTTCATTACTGACCTATTCGTCATTTAAGTTTTCGACTAGGAAACTTTTAATTTATTTCACCTTTTTGAACCGTTTTTATCATTTGTTATGTTTTGTCACTGACGTTGGATTCGCGTGTGTGGATTTTAATACGGACACTTCTCACACATTGTCTGTCCACCCGAATTTAAAAATCTTCTCGTATGATCTGGTCGGGTCTACGAGTCTGAAAAATTTTGGAGATTATAGGTACAAGTCCTTCTTATGTCTAATCGTCTTGCCTCACACTCTTGATGTACTTTGGAGCCATCCGGTCTTTTTTCCTTCTTTGTTTTGAGAGAGGGAAAAAAGTTATCTATTACACTAACAGAAGTATCTTTTAGGGCTTTCGAGACGCCTTTCAAATTGAAAGAGGATTCTGAATTATTCACTCAAATGGTTTCAACATACAATACAATAGGTATATGTTCTTAATGAGGACAAACATATGTGGTCGTTACTCGTTAATCTTTAACTTTAAAAAATTACATGGTAAAGATCGTGTGTGTGTCTTTTGATACTGTACAAATTCCTATCTAGATTGTTATACATGTCGCAAACATACGACCTTTCATTCTGTCACTTCTTTTGAACTCCTCCACACTCTTTACATGTGTACTTAGGCTTCTGAAAGACAATGACAGTCGACTAAAAAATATTTCCACGGTACCTTTACGCAATGTCTTTTGTACTAGTCTTATTTACCCCACGTCTTGTAAACTTGTCGGTAAACGTTTTGTCTCGGACTTGGTCATACAGAGTGACAATATTTTTAATAGAGTCTAACCGGTATCTGGATTTACTTCTTGGTTTTCATATTTTAAAGATTTTCTGTTACATATTCTTCTAGAAACAGCCAAACTCAATCCGTTACTAAAACACCCAGTGTTTGTCACGTTTAACATTTTCTTTTTTGACAATTTAATCTGAAACTCCATTTTTAGGATATAAGAAACTCTTTGTAACAATACTTTTGCTTCTGTTCGGTGTCTGAAGATCCTACACAAACGTTTTATGTATGGACTGTTTACTGGTCATTGGTCATGTCTATTTCTTGGGCTTTTTGTAGTACTCTTTTGTTGGTGGGTCAAATTTGTCTTCGTTTTTTAAACTTGTGGACACGGTGGTGTTTGTCCACGCTTGCGACCGACATACCTTGGTATCTCGTCGGACCCGTGAAGAAAGCTCGCTACTGTAAAACGAACACTTCTTCACCGATTGGTACTTGATCACTGAAGATCCCACTTTTAACCCAAAAATGAGAGTTTCGGGTCTAATACGACCTACTCGAGAAGTGGGGGCAGAGAAGGTCCTGGGTCTTCGGACGGAGTGTGTTCGGTCGCGAGTCTGTCCCGAGGTGCACAAGGGAGGACAGTAGTCACGGGGTAACTCGAAGGGTGACAAGTCGGTGGGACTTCTTCTTGACGAAGAGGAACCGAGTTCTCCACAGACACCACGACCAGTGACCCCCACCGCTGGACTTGTGTCGCCCGCAGTTCGCAGACGGGGCTCCGACAGTATCTGGGGAAGTGACAACAGATCGAGGCGTTGGCCCGCCAGTAAAGACGGGGTCCCCAGACTCACCTGGCGACGGTGGGTCAGACACGCCACGGGGGCCCCCGTCCGCACCGACCGTCTCGGAGGGGAGGACTGACGGCCTCAGTACACTGCTCGCAGGGGGTGGGAACCGACTACGGGAAGTAAGACTCAACCCTTTGTAATACGAGAGTTTGTCGTACACACAAAATTAACGAATTAGTAGAAATCCTTCTTTTATGTCAGTTTGACAGTCATGAAATCTTTAAAAGGAAGGAAAGTGACGATGTACAGTGTGGAGACCTATACTTCAATGAGGAGTTTACGCAGATTTTTCTTGTCGTGATCAAATGAAGTCTACTTGTCTCGCGCGCCGGACCTGAGACGCTCCGACTGACGTCGGGGCTCCGTGCGGTTCCGTCCCACCGCTTCGAGTCTCGGCCCCTCTGGGAGACGGGAGTGTCCGGGGTGCCGGGGCACGCACACGGGTGTCCATCACCACCGACCCCACGACTCGTGTACCGTTCCTCAGGACACGCAAGGACAGGTAGGAGACACCGACAAACAAATGTTGGACGAGTCTTTACAATTCAAAATAAAAGAGTCTCTCTCAAGACGGGTCGCGATTCGTTGACTGTAGTCTTGTCATTGATTTCACAAATAAGATTTCTCAGATATGGTAACTGTAAGACTTGTGAAAAGGAAGACAACCGTTGTCTGTCAATTTGGTGTCTTACGAGTGATTCTTGTCGATGTACCTACGATCCGATCCATCGTCTTCGGGTTGACTAAAAAACACTATTTACGATGGAGGTTCCCCAACACTTTGGTTCGTATTCGATTTATTATTTGTCTACACTCAGTGGTCTATATCTTTGAACGTAGAACTGACGTCGCCCGGGTTGCTCTACTATCCCACAAGTGTCCTTCTATGTTAAATATCCAGTCCTACATTACCATTGGAAAGTGACGCATACGACTTCCGCTTGGAGCCCCAGACCTAGTGCACGTCTATGTTTCTCCACATCCTTGCACATGCCTCAAAGTGAAAGGCAAGAGTGAACGCACCCCACCACCCCATCGACTGAACGGGGGGAACTGTACGGAGACGACTACGGGCACACAGGGAAAACTTACGACACTAAACCCCTTGTAGTGACCACGAGATTTAATATCAGGACGTCGGAGCATCGTAGAACGATCCCGGGCCGGAAGAGATCATAGGATCATTGCACAACCTTTAGGCCCCTTCCGCCCAAGACTAAGGTCGGGGTGCCCCTGAGTGACGCTGTACAAGTGTACGGGAACCTGGGACCGTGCCGGTCCCCGGGGATCTTTCCGGAGTCTTGTTCGTCCCGGGGATCCTTCCGGAGTCTCGTTCGTCCCGGGGATCTCTCCGGAGTCTTGTTCGTCCCGGGGATCCTTCCGGAGTCTTGTTCGTCCCGGGGATCCTTCCGGAGTCTTGTTCGTCCCGGGGATCTCTCCGGAGTCTCGTTCGTCCCGGGGATCCTTCCGGAGTCTTGTTCGTCCCGGGGATCCTTCCGGAGTCTTATTCGTCCCGGGGATCTTTCCGGAGTCTTGTTCGTCCCGGGGATCCTTCCGGAGTCTTGTTCGTCCCGGGGATCTTTCCGCAGTCTTGTTCGTCCCCGGTCGGAACGGAGGACCACCGCAGAGTCGCTCGAGCGACTGCGACCGGACTGCGGGAGGGGCGGCGTTCCTCGCCACCGGAGTGTGGAGCGGCCAGGGGGCGCCCCTCGGAGTGTGGAGCGACCAGGGGACGTCCACCGGGACCACGTCACCTGTCTCTCGCAGCCGGAGTGCGACCAGTCGTCTCTGGAGTGCAGGTACGTCGACGCCTGGGGGTCGCCGGTCTAGGAGTGGAAGACGTAGGACGTCTGGAAGGGGAAGTGCAGCCTCTCGTTCGCGTACCCCCAGTAGCAGTCCCATGCGTGTGGGCGGGGACGGGGCCGGTCCCAGCCGAGACGAGTGACGTCCCGACGACTCCGAGGGACGTCCCGAAATACAAACAGGGTTTTAAGTCTGACTATTGAATACGAGGTCACCAGCACCACTGATTCCGCCTCTCTCGTATTCCACAATGACCACTCAAAACTTTAGTCGAGCTCGCCGAAACAAAAGGTGACGTCATTGGCGACTTCTCAAATGGACTTCTGACTGAATGCTGGCACTTCAACGACAGTTTAAAAACATCGTTTATGGTGTGTATGTAGAACCTACGACCGATTTGATCTTCGAGTAAGTTTGACACTTTTAAACTCTCCTAAATGGAACGTCAGTGTCCGTGTACACACACATGTCCAAAATGAAGTCTTCGGAGTCGTGTCGTGGAGCGTTCGACGGCAGCACCGGAGCCGACGCTAGTCGGACCCGCGGGTCCCTCCTGAGCCGGGACACCTCCCCAACTCATCGGGCGGGCCTCTCTCCGCGAGAGCCCCCGACGACAGAACCCGACAAGGGAGACCCGTCGGACCGGAGTCGCCAGCATAGAGCAACGTCCTGCTCAGGTGCCGTCTCTAGTGCAAGATGTACTTCCCGCGGCTGCACCGGTACCGGAGGTAGCACGTCATGTTGCTGACCGACCTCCTCCTCCATACACGAGGGACCGCAGACGCCCGAGAACTGCGTCGCGTCCCGCACTCGACACCCGTGAGTGACCCCAGTGACCTACTTGGCTCCAAGGCCAAAGTGGTCAGTCGGGCATCTCGTCTTCTCCACCCTCTCGATCACTATGTTGTGCGTAAACGACACACTTGTCGATCGCAAACCCCAAAGCACACTTATATGCACCTATATACGTCCGCCCAGGAATACTTCTGACAAAATACAACCACTTCTTTATCTTTCGTAGTGATTAGTCAGTGATTTTTTGGACTTTATTATAACAGAAATATAGGCCTCAATATAAAATTGGACTATGAATAAAACATTGGATTTAATAATATTCTAAATTCAATCTTAAAATTAGATTAAGATTAAACATGTATTCTAAGTGAAATTTGTACCTTTCATTCTGGATCTATATTGGTTAGGATATTAAAGTAGTCTAAGAGGGATTTGTTCATACTGAACATGAACAACAAGTGTAAATACACAATTATTCTTCAATCTCAGTCTCCTCTTGATTGGGGGACCTGGGTACCCGTGCTTGGGGGCGGCACGGACAACAACGACCCCAGGTCACGCGGGGCGGGGGTGACGAGCGGACCTCAACCGGACAGTCAGGTCTCTGGCGTCGGGTGCAGGCACTGCCACAACCGCTATACTTAGTTATCGAGGAAGTCCGTGACCTAAATTAGTCCCTGTACTTATTTAATTTGAGGGACTTCTGGATCATTTTACGGTATTTTTAATGAAAACCAGTATTACTACACGTTAATTAATATTTTAGGAACAAATTAAATAAATCGAAATACTCCAGTTTAGTTATTTACAGAACGTTGTCTGTCTATTACAGTCTAACAAAAAGTGTTTCTATTGAAATAATTTTTAGGAAATACGCAAATAAAGGTTGTAACATCAAAGAAGACACCTGCGTAGAAAGTGGGGGCGGACGCAGAAACAACATCATGACAGCAACAGACTCCCGGAAGACCAAATAAGTTTTCGGGTGTCCAAGAACCTCGGACTCAAATGTCCCCGACAAGACACAGTCCCTTCGTGGGCTCACCTTAAAACCAATATTTGAAAAAGGGGTTTGAACTTTTTGTTTTGGTGGTGGTGAACGGGAGCTCGCCACCGTTCCCGCTACCGCACTCCGGATGGGGTGTCGTGGAGGAGACTCCTGGCGCGACCTCCGCGACCCCCGCCGAAGGAGACGCTACGAGGAGGCGACGGGTGAGGACCCCTTCCGGCACCATCACTGGCGCCACCCCACGGCTCGGGCACCGCTCGGACACTGGACGGACACGAGAGGGTCACACCCTTGTACCGGGCGCTTCCGGACGCGTGCGAGCACCACCGGTTCTCCCGCGAGTGCCTCCTCGTCATGGTCCTGAAGCTCCACTCACCCGTCGAGGGGACCCCGGTGACAGCGACCCGCCCGTCCCGCAGGCCGGAGCCAGCCAGGTCGCACTGAGGGCCGTGGTGGCAGTAGGGGTCTCGGCGATGTTGGTCCGGTTCAACTCGGAGGTGCTGGCCTGCGAGTTCCACCGGCGCCACCACCTCTCGGACCTCGCCCTCTACCTCGACGACACGGACTGTCCGCACCTCCTGGTCGACGTCCGCCTGCACTCCGGGTGGGATCTCTACGACGCTTTACGACCGTAGTTCCATCCCGGGCCCTCACTAGGGGGTTTGGTCCATGGGGTGGGGGTCTCCACCAGGGGGCCTTGAGTCATGGGACAGGGGGTTCCCATCAGGGGACTCTGGTCCATGGGGCAGGGGACCCCCACCAGGGAACATTGAGTTTATTCTGTCTCGCACCTTCACAGACATTCGTCTCCAGAGACGTACTGGGAGCTTCTTCTTTGGTCGTGTAGACCTTTGGAGACACAGGTGTCGACCTGCAGGTAGGAATCTCCAAGCCCGCCAAGGTGCGGTGGGGGTCGGACGTCCGTGAGGGACCCGCCCGGCCAACGGGGGACCGGACCGGGCCGGGTTCCACGGGCGTGGCGTCGGACACGGGTGAAACCCCCGAAGGGTACTTGACGTACTACGACAGACGACTGCGTGTCTGGCCGACCGAAGGGTCGCCGAACAGGAGAAGCCCAGGCCCCTCTGTTCCCGAAACCCACATTCAAAATCAAACAAAAGAACGGAAGACACGAGAGTGACTTCGACTTCACGTCAATAGTCCCCCGTTCTTTACACGACGGAGTCTTGTCCGGGAGGTGAAAACTCTTAAAATGACTTTTCTTTGTGAACACAGAACGACCTGGTCTCTCGTTTGATCCCCTTTTACAGTCCTGTGTTTCGGCACGGTCGAAGCCTACTGTTACGGGAACCGTGTGGACTTACTCCCGCGGCACTCGTGTCTCCTTGTGTCCTCTAACGGGCGGGTGACTCCCCGCGTCCAGGTTCGACGACAGGTCCACCCTCAGTCTTAACCTCTCGCCGAGCCTGAGATTCGCGACTCGGTTGGAGTCGGACAGACCGGTCCTTCAACCCACCTCTGCGCTCTACCTAATCTCGCCTGTCGGACGGACAAGTGGCACGAAGAAGGACTCGAGGCGGGTCAGGTCGAGAGCCCACAGGACGACCCACCAGCCGCTCACCCCGTCGCGTGCACAGGGGACATCTCCACACCCACAGATGTCGTCGACGAGGGACTCGCGACCTCTTCCCGAGCCACTCCGAGACGGGACCAAGGAGGGGAAAAGGGTGGACGTCTGGGTCTGAGGAAGCAGGGCGGGGTACCTTCCTGTGCCAAGGCCGGTCAGGAGACTCGGACTCGGTGTCACGAGCGCCCGGTACAGTGGCCTGACAGCCCTCGCCCCGAAGAACAAGACACCGAACAAAGGTTGGGACCGTGTTACTCCACAGTACTAGAATCTCGATCCGAGTCACTTCAGTTAGATTTACACATCACCTTTATTTTTGTGTGTTTAGGAGTCTGTGACTTTCCTCGGTGACTCGTCTCTCGGTCATATGGTACATTCAAACACAGGATACGGGGTTTTAAGTACGAATACACACTATGTCTTTCGTGGACTTTTTAAGTCTACTATCTTTGATGGATACAATGTCCTTCATCCATATTTGGCAAGGTAATACATATTTCGAAAACGAAAAGTCCGATCCCTCTAAATGTGTGATTATGTACATACACACACTATAAATATTCATTCTCACCAGAGTCCTCAAGGAACCAACGGATCACCAATCCTAAGACCCGAAGGCACCGGGTTCAAATCAGGGATCAACCCCTTGACTCTATGGTGTTCGGTGTCCCACGTCGTTTTCAATTTATTGACGTTATTATTTACCCGATCTAGAAAAATAAAAAGTACCAGAACAAGTTGTACGGAATAAACTGTATTTGTTAAAGACCGTATTGATGACGGGCAGATGGGTAGAACTTGGGGTCGAAAGTTGACTCTCGAGTGTGTCCTTAGAGCCCAGGACTCGGGACGTCTGGGAGTCGGGACACCAGGAAACCGGTGCTCCGAGGGCGGGGTCAGGAAGCGGACGGGGTCGAGGTCGACTGCGTAGACTTGCAATGAGACGAGAACGACAAAGGCAATAGTGTAGTAGACTCTACAAAAGTAAGGTAGAAATGTCAGAGGTCACGTGTCTCGCCACTGTGATCCGTGTGAATTTGTGACGGCACGTCGGCGGTGGACGGAAGTGAGCGGTCAGAGTTCGACTTTGACGGGGGACCCGACGGTCGAGAGGGAGGGCGTCGGGGTCGTGGACGACCAGGCGAACCAGAGAGACTCAGGCTGAGATCCCTGGCGTAAATCCGTGTCAGTCCGTCACAAAGGGAACCGTTGACCAAACAAGGTGAATCGTGTCACAGGAGCTCCAAGCGGGGGTAACATCATCCACAGCCTTGGCGGACGGGACATACCTCCCTGGTATGACCCAAAGAGGTGGCAGACAGGCACCTGAGAACGGAGTGAAGTGCAAAACCGACAACACCTATCACTGCGACATCCACGTCTACAGACAGGTTCCTATCTCTGAATTGTTCACTCGTGCACTGTCTTGACCCCGAGTGCGTGACCTTGACAGAGGATCTATACCTACGACTGTCCACTGTTCGACCTCTGACGGTGCACGTAGCGGTTCTCAAGAGTGGACCACAGAGCTTGCGTCCTGTGTGTACAAAAGTCCGGCCATTCACATGTAGGTGTAGGGAAACTTGAAATTTACAAAACTTAATTTTAAATGACCAAAACACTCTTACATTTAATTAATGATCTATGGATAAATTTTTCTCTTTATTAAAGGAACGAGTTAAATATTTACAATTTTTGTCTAAAGATAATCAATGTATACAATTACACTAGTTTTCGACGAAAACTATCTCACTTTGTTCTATATGTAAGTTCTCATAAAAGGACATCATGATAATCTTAATAATTGTTGATTTATAAATAAAATTTTGTCTGTATGACGGTAGTGAAAGGTAAACTAAATATTTTCACACATCACTAAATTTTTTAATGTCAAGGGATCACCAGGTCATCAATCCTGAACCACGAAAGAGACGGTTCCGGAACCCAAGTTGGGGACCGGACCTTTGATTCTGGGGTGTTCCACACACCGTGTCGGTTCTTTATTACAGACAGAGAATCGGTGTGTGTAGTATACACCAGGTCTCCGACGAAACCACTCTGTTCGACGTTTACGTTTCATCTGTACAAGAATTAGATGACGGTAGGAGTCTAATTTACAAGAGGGAATTAATCTAGTTTCCTTTAATTATCTTTACTAGATTTAATTACACAAGTGACATAGACAATCAATACTACTTTAAACTAAGTTTGTTCTTTATTTTCAAAGAACCCAGAACTAACTACCACCGACTCGTCTGTACCACACATACAGAAGGTTTACTTCGCGAACGTGGATGTCTTTATCACTAAACTTATATTAAATGTACATTTACAGCAAATAGAGCTTCGTAGTCTTAGCGTTTAATCCGGGACGTCTGATGATAAACGTTAATTTAATAATTACTAAGACTATTTTGAAGTCTAGTTAAAAACAACTGAAAAGTCACAATATCGGGGTGTTTATTTTAGAGGTGTTATTTTTGATGGATGAATTTCTACTCAGACCCTAATTAAACTTTGTGTACTTTGAAAATCAGGATATTATGTAGTAAATAAAATACGGGGTATTTTAGAGGTGTCTTTCTTACTGTTTTTGACCACAAAACCGAAGACTTTACAAACGTAGGATTTTAATTACTATAAAACTCTAATACCGAGCTAAAATGTAGGAAATTAGGAGGTCTATGAATCAACCGGACTTGATGTTCTTCAACTTTGAGTACTGACTTTGTGTTTCGTTCGCAAAACGAGTGAGTGGAACAATTACTTACTCCGTAGACATCTACCAGGAGGGTAGGGGGTGGGGGACGAGTCGGAGGGAGTCTGGGTGGCCTGGTGGGTTGGGGCTCGGACATCTGACAGGTAAGCACCGGCGGCACACGAGTGAGCGAACACGACGACTCGCGAGAAGTGGGCGCACACGAGGACTCGCGAGTGCCCGCAGGTCGGGACCGCCCCCGCCCCCGACGGTGCGAGAGAGTGGACGCACACGAGGGCTCGCGAGTCCCGCAGGTCGCGAACGCCCCGCCCTGACGGGAGAAGCGAGTGGAGTAGAGTGACGTCAACGTCATGAACACGTGAAGGGTCACGCAGAGGACGAGACTCAACGGTGTTTATCCCTTTGTTACCATAATTTATTCATCGACAAATGACGGTCGTGACGTCGTCTTTAACCCTTCTGTCAAACAATGTCGCAAAGGGACAGACCTCGAGGCAGCACGATTGACCCGGAAAGGGGGAAAAGCACCTCCACTGGTCGGCGCCTCTTCGGGTAGACCTCGACTTGCGCAAGGCTTCCTTTGTACTGACACGCGACCAGTAAGGGCCTCTGCGGGACCTCCACTCCGCGGCCGGGTCCGGACACACATCTGAGACAGGGGGAGGGACCTCCACTCCGCGCGGGACGGGGATCCGGACAGACAGACAGACGGGAGGAGGGATCTCCACTCCGAGCAGGACGGGGATCTGGACAGACAGACCGACCGACGGACACCCGAAGACGTCCACATGGACGGTCCGACGGAACGAGCAACCGTGACAAAGACCCCGGGACGAGAGCCGTCCGGCGTACGTAGGGACACTCCCCACCCGGGACTCCTCGCCGGCGACACGACGCCACTCTCGGACCGGGCGTGCCGAGAGCGGAGGCGAGACGACGGCCGAGGGAGTCAGGGAGTCAGGGAGAGACCCACGGACCTCGAACGAGGCACAATCGTCGCACCGGCGACACCTCAGGACCGAGACCATGGGTGCAGCACTAGATTTAAGTAGGTGTGTGTCTGTAGGTCGTCACGGGGCCCTGGGTCCTCTGGGACACGAGGACCTCTGGGGGGCGTACCCCACCCGCCGAGCGCCCACAGACCCGGTAAGGGAGACAGGCCAGGGGAGACGAGTGAGACGAGCACCCGGACCGCCGGTGTCAATGGGTCTGTTCCCCCGCGGTCTGTGGGTGCGCAAGACGCCAAACGGTTACTAAGAGTGTCTACAAAAGATCCTCAGACCCGTCTCACCACCCAGGAGAACACTGGGTCGGGAACAGTCACCCTGAGATTCCGGCGGACAGTCCCGCACCCGTCATGGGTGTGAAGGGGTCCCCTCGTCGTCTCTACCGGTGCGGGAGACACGGACGCCCACCACGGAGCTAAGGCCGAGAGGGACACCTGGGCCCTCCCCGACCGCCGGCACCAGTGTCTCGGACGGTGGGTGCCACGACCCGAGAAGTGGAGACCTTAGACGAGTCGCCGGGGGCGTCTTGGCGTGTCCTGGTGACCCGGACCTGTCGTCTCGGTACCGGTACTGAGTCCCACAGGTCGAGTCGACACCCCGGCACGTCGGAAATCCGTCTAAACCCCCTGGAAATGAAAGGGTCGGCTCTACCCCTCGACCCCAGTCTCGCAAGGTACACCGGTCTCCGATCCCAGAAAGGTCGCCCCGGCTCCCCAGTCCGACCGGTCTCCGCCTCCTCCGCTCGACCGGTCTCCGGCGGGCCCTCGGGACCGGGACCCCGACGCTCAGGAGAGACAGACATCACCACTTGGGCCCGGGGCGAGGAGGTCCAGACGGACTTCATGATGCTCGTACTCAAGCACCTCGACCGGACGGTCACGGGCCGGCACCAGACGACGGCGACGAGCGGGTGGGTCTTCCGGGTGTAGCAGTTCGACGACGTCGTTGTGTGTCCGGCTGCGTGGACACGGTAGCCACTCGCAGGGGTAGTACGTCGCCCTGCGCGCGGCGCGGAGGGGTGACCGACCTGAGGGGGCCGTACTGTGGGTCCCGGGTCTGGGGACGGACGACAGTCGCTCCCTCCGCCCGGGACGCTCGCAGGGGAGTGTGGGACAAGGGACGGAGTCCACTGCCTCCCTTGCTGCACTCGTACTAGGTCCGCCGTCTGACGCCCTAGCCGTAACTCCCCTTCCACTCCGGTCCGAACAGGGGCGGGGACGGAGCGGGGACGAGACCCGCCAAGGTCGTGTACCGTCCCTCCCCCGTTCCGCCCCGGGTGGCGGGACGCCCTCGTCGAGGGACTTCCGGTCAGTGTTGGACGGTGCTGGGCCAAGGGACCGGTCAGACAGGAGACTCGAGTGCACTTTTGTGGGTCTCTCCACCCCGTACGTGCCCTAGGGTCGGGGAGACGAAGCACCCGGGTGTCAGCCCACAGACCAGTGTCTACTTGGACGTCGACGAACACCACCCCCGCACCCAGCCGCCGAGGTCGACTCCGTTGTCCAACGTTCCTGACCGAACGTCTGCGGGTTCCGGGGACGAATCTAGGACCCTGTGGGTGTCACGACCTCGACTTGGGAGGGATCCAGGACCTCTGTCGCCGGCGAGGAGCCGGCTCTCACCCGAGGGAACCCGTCCCCCGGGCGTGGCACGGCGGGCGAGACGTGAGGCCCCTCGACACCCAGTCTGCGCGGGGCGTCCGGGCAGGGGTCGTCGCACAGCGAGGGGCCACCTAAGCCGGCCAGGACTCGTGGGGCGGGCGGGAACGTCCTCCCCGCCGTCCGGAGCGACCGTCGACTGAAGAGGTAGTGCGCCAAGTTCGTACAGCCGGCGGACGAGTACCACGTGCCCGCGTCGTCGATGTTCGCGAGCCGGCGCGAGCCGGTCAAACAGTACGTGGCCCCGGAGTAGTAGAGGTGCTACGTCCACGCGGACCGGGATGGGGATCGGGGCGGGGTTAGGTGGTCGGGGCGGGGGTCAGGGTCGGGTCGGGGGTCGGGGCGGGG
>SJYO01013871.1:738462-754079 GCA_006410555.1 Capra ibex | reverse complement strand
GGGTCGGGGCGGGGGTTAAGGGTGGAGGTCGGGGTGGGGTAAGGCGGGGGGGGCGGGGGTGGGGGCGGACGGTCCTTCCGCCACCCGGTACCGAGGAGCCCACGGAGTACACACAGTAACGAGAAAAGGAGGTCCGGCACAAGAGGAGACAGAAGATGAAGCGAAGCCAGGGAGACATGGTCCCGAAAGAGTACCAGCCCATTCACCTGGCAGGTCGTGTGCGTCGCCGGCGTACAGCCCTCCTACCCAGGGGCCCCTTGGACCTCCCGGCATCGGCCTCGTGAAGGGCGTACCAGTCTCAGTCCTTCTAGTGTGGGCACTCGCACCCTCCGCCGGGGAGAGGCAGACAGGGGGCCACTAGGGCGATAGTGGACAAGAGGAATCTTCGACAAAAGGACCCCTTCGGTGTGACGTAGGCTCGTCCCGACGGGGAAGGACCCCGGGCATGGGAGGGCCGGCCTGTGCCAAGAAGGATCGTCCTGCACTTCAATCGCCGTTTTTGTGCTTCCCGTTTGTCGCGACCCTGCCCGGACTGTAGGACCCTGTCGGTGGCCCTCCGGAGGACCCCCTCGTGTCGACTCAATTCTGGTGTCTGGAGCGATCCACAACCGCTCTTCCCCCGAGGGCCCAGAGGTGTCGAGGGTTGTCCTCGTGTGTCACCCTTTCGTCGGGTCTCTGTCTCGTTTGGATACCGGGTCATCGGGAGTGGAGGCTCACGGGTAGCGGTATCCTTCTGGGGAGGAGATAAATCGTGCCAGGACGTTTCGGCGCTGCGGGTCGTCGACTGAGTCCTCTAGGTGACTCAACACATGGACGTCGGGTCCCTGCTCCCGAACCCGACGTTCCGTCGCCTGGACTCCGTCACCCAACCCGTGACACCGCTCGAGCCGCTGAAGACGATTTTGCTTCGTGTGTCGACGAACGTGGGGACCTGGAGACCGGGGTCGGTCGTGGGGGCAGTCTTTATTCAGTTCGAATTGGAAATGTCTCGTTTTTCGGGACACGTCAGAAATCGGTGAAATAAACATAATCATTATTGGCCTTTGCCCGACTGTGTCTGCGTGACGTCTCTTCCCCCACACCTTGACGGGACGGGTCTCGGTCCCGGTCCCTGGTCGACTTGGTCTCCGGTCTGCGGCCGTGGGCGACCCCCCACGGTCGGACGGTGGCAGTCCGTTGTCGTCAACACTGGACCTCTTGTTCGCGGCCCCCAGCCGCCCGACTCCCTCCGAGGTCCCGGGGGACACCGGAGGGCCGGACTCCGATCGACGTCAAGACCCCTACGCCGGTGACCCCCCTCGACCGATTGCCGAGGAGCCCCAGACAGACCCGAGAGACACTATCGACAAGACTGTAGACGTCGTTAGAGTTTCAAAATTAATTTTTCGAAATTAATTTTGGCTTTGAAACCTAAGGTGACGGACACTCGTGACGCCGAACATCCGTAACGAGGTCACGAAATCCTGTCCAAGACGAGACAGCGGTTGAACAAAAACAAACCAAATCTCAAACTGAAGCCGGAGACCATCTTCTCCACACGAGGGCCCCATTGGGGGGACGAGAGGAGGTCCATGCGTTGGCAGATGTGGTACAAGGGGCACAAGAGCGACCACGACCTGGTCCTGCACTTCGGCCTCTACCGGTACGACATGGGCCTCGACATGTTTCTGGAGTGGTTCCACGCCGGGAGATCTGGGTCCCGCCCCCCCGACGTCGCGAGGCGCGCTCCGACACGAACACTCCTCCCGCGTGGGAGAAAGACACCCTCGGGACCGGGGCCCAGTCACAGAAGGAATCCACCCCGGTCGAGGGCGGGAGACCTCGACGGCCCCAAGCATGGACCCACCGGTGCCCCTCTGCACGTACGACGAGGTAACTGTCTCGACGAGGGGACAGAGGGGTCCCCGCTAGGAATAGGAAGTTCTGGAAGGAGCAGACCCAAGACTAGTCGTAAATGGTTCCATTCTGCCTAGGGGAGGAGGACCCGACTTCGACGGGACAGAAGACAATCGTTGCCGCGAGACGGACGGCCAAGTTCAAGAGTCCGAAGTGCAAAACAGTCGCCAACTTCTAGCGGAAGACAAGTAGAGCGCTCAGTTAGGGCTCGTCGACCGGAGAAGGGTCATGTCACACCCGACCGCAAAGAATGACCAGGTCCAGTGGATTTTTGGCTGGACCAAAGTTTATTTACTGTTAAGACTTTTTTCATTAGTCGGGAAAACTGTCGTAGATCGGGTGTGTCACCGAACGAAAGAACCGCACCACCGTCCTGAACTGCTCTAGACCTGGGACATCAATCTTCCTCGGTCGACGGAAACACCGTAGGGTCTATTTGTCCACGGTACCTCACACACCCGTCACCGGCCTGGGACATCCCCCGTGGTCCCACACTAGTGGTTGATCCCCCGTCCGGAGGGGTCTACGACGTGGTGACGGGCAGGTCTCACAGACACACCGTGGCGAGTCGGGGGGTCGGCACGTCCGGGCACTGACAACCGTGACAACTTCAGTAATCGTCGTCGTCGGAGAGACACTGCCTCGGCCGTCGGGGTCGCCTTCCGACACGAGAGAGGGTCCGCCGTAGGAGTACAAGCCCCGTGACCACGAGAAGCTCAGGCTCAAGCACGTGCAGCACCGGTAGAGGAAGTGCCGTGACCACGAGTGCCTCGACGACTACCACCGCGACTGGTAGTCCTGGACCGTGACCGAGTACCAACACCGGGTCGACGAGTCGGAGCCGACGATGCACCGAAGTGAACGAAAGGAGTTACTCATAAAACCATTCAACGGTACGTAAACAAACGACTTATTGACAGAGAAGGACCAAAAGTGTACTAAAAGAACAACGAAGACACTGTACTAGAAGTCACGCCTAACGTCTGGCGAAGTGTCGCGTGTCGAGTGAAACGTCCCTCTACCTCAAGGAACATCACTACGGGTCTCGACCCGGCCCGAGGGGTGCCCGCACGAGAGGAACCAGGAGAAGGACGACCTTCACGACTCCGACGTCCCTTCTCCGAGTTTCACGCCCCTGCCGCGTGGGTGGGGGATGGGGGAGACACACGTATCTCCTGTCCTGTGCCGCGTCTCCTGTCTCCTGTCCTGTGCCCCGTCTCCCGTCTCCTGTCCTGTCCTGCGCCCAGTCTCCAGTCTCCTGTCCTGTCCTGCGCCCAGTCTCCTGTCTCCCGTCTTGCGCTCCGTCTCCAGTCTCCTGTCCTGTCCTACGCCCCGTCTCCCGTCTCCCGTCCTGCGAGTCCCGTCTTGGACTTTGACGCCTGCCTCGAGGTCCGCCTCGACACCAAGGGTCCCTTGTCCACGACCGACTAAGAAAGGCGCGAAACAATTCGCCCGCTTCGATCTCATATCTGTCCGTCGACCTGCGACAACGACCTCTGTGGGCTGACTCCTCTGGAGGTAGGGGACAGACCCTCCGCAAACGGCGGCCGGGAAGGGGGTCCTACGAGACAGGACTAGGTGGACGTCTCCGCGGAGGACTGGGGGGCCCCGGGTCCAGGACGTGAGCAGTCTCCCCTGTGCCGACCGCGGTGCGTACGGGTTGCTCGTACGTATGGTAGACCGTACACCGTGACCCGGAGGTCAAACGACACGAACTCGGCCCAGGAGTGCTGCACGGGTGTGACGGGTCCGCGGTACTCGGGACGCGTCTGGCCCTGAGACGAAGGGCCCGGGGTGCGGCAGGTACCAAGAAGCCCGTCGAAACGGGTGTCGGACGTCCCAACAGTGCAGGACTTCCGCTGGTGGCCGGACCGGTCCAAGGGTGTGTCGAGAGGGGCAGTCGCAGTCCTGTCGGACTGGAGGTCGGATTGGAGGCGGTCCGACCTCCAGTCGGGCCATGTAGGCGACCCAGTCGTCCTGGGCACCCCCCGTCCGATCGGTTCTACCAAGACGACTGAGGTCTACCCGGGTCTTCCAGGTTGGGTAGTGTCCGACGTAACGTACGTAGACGGGGACTTGTACCCCCCAAGGACGGAGGACAACCCTTGGGAAGGGGACCATGTCCGTCTTACCACGGAAGTGTCCCTGGGGCTCCGAGACGGTCCGGGTGTAAACACTATTGGACCCACGTCCGCCTCCCCCCGGTGTTGGGGTCGTGGGACTCTGGACAAACCCGAAAGAGAGGGTGTCTACAACGGAAATAGTGCTGACACTGGAAGCACACCTTTCACAGTCGGTAGTGTCACCAGTCGACGGAGGGAGAGATACAGGACTTCATGAACTTCGCCTTTGACAGGGGCGGGTCGATGAGGTTCGAGAGGAGGATCGGGGAGGGACGTGGAAGTCGACCACCGACACTACAGACCTCGTGACGTCGACGACTCTCCGACACTCCGGTCTTCCCGGGTCCACTGGGTCGGTCCGCGGTACCTGTAGGGCGGATCCGTGGTACCTGAGTGGGGGAACAGGAGTAGTCCGACCTAAAGGAAAGGAGGGGAAAGACAACAAAAAGTCTCAAATTAAATGTACATCGTGGTCGAACTTATACTCGGGACAATGACCTTTTGTGGTAGCAAGAGACGACAAGACCCTTGACTTTACTTTCAAATAAATGATAGAACGTTGAAGGGTTGATTGTAAGTCCGAGAAAGAAACTACAGTATCGTCTCTCAGCGGGAAGAAGTGGTCTTATTTCGGAGGTAAGACAGGTCCGGCACAGACGGTGTGGGAGGGGTGTGGAGGGTGTCCGCGTGGGGCCGGGGCCCGCGGGCGTGTCAGAAAGGTACGGGTGTCGTCGGTGCGTGCACACAGGCTCCGAGACGACAATCAAGTCGACAGGGGCAGGACCACAAACAGACGCAGACGACGACGACGACCGAGGACCGTGAGCCCGCCAGACACCCGGGGAGTTGCCACGAAGGTACCCTCTCGCGAAGGAGGAGATCCGACACGAGACTCAGGGTAGACCCACCGGTGAAGGGTCCTACGTAGGGTCCCTCCTGCTCACTGGGGACCGACGAGTGAGACCAGGGGCCGGCGCAGGGGTGTTCCTTTCCGGCAGTCAGCCTTCGGGAAGTGTGTGGGTCGAGGAGTGAGTCGTTTGTCAGGACACCGGGGGTTTGTCCGTCTGGGACCCCAGGGCTCCTCCGACGGGACTGACGACGACCCGTCCAGGTGGGACGTCCAAGACCTTCGGGAAAAACGACCTCAGTAAAGCTGAGCCCCTTCGGCCGGTAGACGTGTTCGTGACACGACCGAGAGGCTGAAGGCGATTTGGGACGAGACTGGTGGCTAGCCTTGCGGAGGACCACATGGAGACAGGGTCGCCCCCGGAGTAGGGTTCGACGGCCCTTCCCGGGCGTGTTGTCCGTCCACCGTGACCAAACGCAGGGATCCTGCCCCGCGCCACCGGTGCGGGGACACTAGGGTCTCGGAGAGTCGCCCGCCAAGGACGAGTCCGAGGACGTCTGCCGCCGGACCGACCCGAGGTCTACTTGTCTCGCGCGTTTCGTCCACATTAAGGCGCGCTGAGGTCGTCCACCGCGATCTTTGATTCCTTACGTCGGTTCCGGCCGCCGGGTTGAAGGCCCGCGAACCCAGTCAGTCGCCAGACCCGATCTAAGGGGCGCGCAAGCGTCTCAAGTCCGTGCCCGGACACAGGTGCGCCGTAGGTGACACCTGCCTCTGGCCCCGGGGGAATTACCATTTCACGCCCGCTGTGGAGGACTAGAGGGCCCTACTGAGGCGAGCGCCGGGGACGAGAACACGGACCACCGGCCCTCTGAGACCCACCCGTCTTGAGACCCCGGGTCCTCCTGGCTCCAGTGCATGGCAAAAGGATTTTCGTCTTGAAAGGCTCAGAGTGTCGGTGCACTAACATTTCGGTCTCTGGGACGAGAAGAGGTTCGGTCAAGGGTCCGGACCCGAGACACCGACGGTGTCTCTTTCCGGTTGGGGTCGGGGAAGGTGTCGGGTCGGGGTGACGGAAGTCCCAGCCCCCGGGCGGACCGAGTCCCTCCGGTCGCACACCTCCCCGGGGGTTCAGGGACGGGCTGGGGGGTCAGGGAAGACGGCTGACCCGCTCGTCGGTGGCACCCGGACCGCCCGAGACTCGACCCCACTGCCCAGTCCACCCTGAGAGGCCGGGGCCAGTATCCTACGAGACGACCCCCGGCGCCCGGTGCCCGGCACCACCGAAGAAGGTTCCTCCGGTCTCGAGGGTTCCCCTCCGACCCGGGTGTACCGAACAGGTAGGTCGGGACGAGTCCGGGGAGCCTCGAGACGCAGATAGGTAGTCGACCCGCCGGCCAGTCCTGAGTTCCCTCTCGGTTCCCGTCTGTGTTGGAGACTCGTCGCTCACTTCGTTTCCGTCCTGCCCCACTGCGTGCCTCCCCCGACCCCACGCCCCCGTCCCGGAGCCCAGGGGTCCGTCGCCAGGGGGCCGGGGACAGGGTCAGTGCGTCGGGCACGGGCCCCGGTCGTCTCGGCCTCCCCAGGAGGGTCCGTCCGGGTACTGGGTGCGACGGACTCTGCGTCGGACACCTCGACCCGGGGTCCCGCGTGGGGGGTTGTCGCTCCTGTGTCAGGTGGGGGCCAAGACCCGGTCCGTCCCGGGGTGGGGGCTGGGGGCGGGCGGACGCCGGCGCGCGAGGTGGGAGGGACGGTAGAGGGACGCCGGGGACACACAGACCCACAGTGGTCCACCTCGGGAGATCCTACCGGAACAGTCCAGACTCGGGTTCAGGGTTCCAGAGTCCGCCGACGCGACTTGGGACCTACGACAAACAAGTTTCACTGGATTGTAGCGAAGTCCCGAGAGTCCGAGAAGCGCTGGACTTCCACGTCTCTGGCCGGCCGACTCGGTTCCGCCGAGACTAAGATACTACCCCGGCCCACAGACCAGGTCTGACGCAGAAGTGCAGGGGACGGACCGTGGACCGGGCCAGTGGACGGGGGCCTCTCGGCCGAGACTCTCTTCGGTCTGAGACTCTCTTCGGTCTGAAGACTCGGAGTATCAAATCTGTCAACGAGGGTCCTCGGAGGGTCCCGAAGACCCGTGTTGACGTCCCCACGGCAGGTGTACCCGTTCGACCGTCCCGTAGGTGAGTCGGGGTCACAGGAGCAGGGCTCACCGGGATTGACAACGACGTTCCTCTCACAAGGTAGACTCACAGACCTCCGACGTCAATACTACGACTGAAACCCCAGAGCGGGTCCCTCCTCCCCATGACACGAAAGTGGTTTATCCTCGTCTTCCGTCGACGTGGGAGTCCGGGTGACGGGAATGGTCCCACTGTGGAGTGACCGACCCTACGTCGGAGAACCGGGGTCTCGGGGCACTCCGGGGGCGAGGTCGACCCGTTGAGGGGTACAGGCCTTATCGTCTCGTCTCCCCGAACGGGGGTCGTACCGAGGTCTCGTGGCCCGGTCCGACCAGGACCTCCTCCGAGACCGGGGTGAAAACCTTCACGGTCCCTCATGCCGCGGGTTCGGGTCGTCTGACCTACCCGAACCGAGTCAAGTCCCCAGTGTCACGGTTACGGTTCCTGGGACCCCCGCACAGTCCCCGAGACCCCTCCCTCGGAGGGTGACGAGGGAAGTGGACAAGAGTTGTTCGGGACTCCAGGGGTGTGGGGACCTCGGGTTCGACCCGTGCCCCAACACCCCAGGGGCAGACCGGGACGCGGGGGACGGTGGTGATTGGTGGAGACCCTCTCATCGGACAGTGACCCTGGAGGGTCCTGTACTCCCCGACGGGGGTGCTGGGACGTCCACCGACGGAGGAGATCGTCCCGGAGGACCCATGACTCTGGGAGGACGGGTGGTGTCCGTGGGGGGTGTCCGAGTGTACGGTCCGGCGCCCGAGGCGGGGGTGTTAACGACCCTGTAGGACTGACGATGGTGGGACAGGGTAGACTTACGGACGTACTCCCCGTCCACTGCCTGTCCACCCCCTCCCGTACTCCCCCGAGGTCCTGGAGTCCTGGTGCCCCGACCCGAGTCCGACCAGCCTAGACCTACTCCGCGAGTCTCCGACTCGCCGGAGATACCCCCTTCCTGCGGGTCACACCAGTCGCTACGTCTGGGGTTGTGGGGTGGTGTACTGGGATTACGAGTCGTCCTGTGTGACGGGAGTCGGCCCCCGGGTGGGTCCAGGAGTCCTCCTTTACCCTTCTACCTGCGACCCACTTGTGGGTCGACCCCTCAAACCACCCCCCACCCCCCCCGACTTCCGTAAAGCCATTGGTATCGGTGGTCCGACCGTCAACTCGGTGAACCGATGTCTGCCGGGCGACACCGGGATCCTGTGTCCTACAGGTCCCAGGGGGTAGTGTGACGGGTCCTCCCTGGTGGGCCGTCGAACCCCGGGATGCACCGGTCTAGGCCTCCTGTGACGTACTCCCGGTGTCACTCGTCGTCACTCCTCCCCACCTGTCTCTACCCGTCCGGGTCGATGTCTCGGCAAGGGTCACCCCTACTGTCTGGGTCCCGTAAACTCAGGGAAGGTTCAGGGGGAGTTGTCGGACTCAGGTGGTCCGACGTCGGCACGGGAAACAGGAACCCGGGGTCTCCGGAACCAAGAGAGGTGGTCCCGTCCGTAAACAGGAGAGACTTCACGGAGGTCGGACCTCAGGGGACGGAACGGTAGCGGAGGGGAGACGGAGAGTCGAGGTGGCTCAAGACCGGCGGCCGGCCTTCTAGAGTGTCGGCGGCCCTGCAACCATCGTGGACGGGTCTCGTCGGTGACGTCGTGGCAGCTGCCTCGTTCGTGCTCGACGCCCAGGGACCTCCTCGGGCTGAACCTCGTGCACCCGGTCTCTGGAGGTTCCCCCGGTCAGGGGGTCTCCGGTCCCCCTCCCAGAGCTCCCCGTAGACGTGCGCACGAGTCCGGCCGTTGAAGGACTGCCACCCCTCCACGTGAGTTGCGTTTGCGGGAAGGTACCTGCTCGTCCCTCCCTTCGTCCAGGGACGGGTGCTGCCCGAGACTCAGTCGGAGTTGTCCCTCCTCGCGACTGGCCTTTGTTGGTCTACCTGGAGCTCCTGTACAACGACTCACTTTGTCGGGAAGATTTTCCTGTCTATGACTCACTAAGGTGGGTGTGTTCCACGGACCCGAATCGAATCGTACGTCCAAGTGTTTACCGCCCATCCCCCACCCCACCCCGACCACCAGGAGTCCCTGGCACACGACCGAACCCTTCTACTCTCGTGAGATCTGTTACCGTTGACACACGTGCATGAACTGCGGTCACTTCGCGTGTGAATACAAAGGTATCACGTGACACAATACGCACAACGTACACAACTGTCACTTGACTCAATACACACAACACACACAACGCACACAACTGACGGGACACAACACACACAACGCACACAACTGTCACGGGACACAACACACACAACGCACACAACTGTTACGGGACACAACACACACAACTGTCACGGGACACAAAACACACAACTGTCACGGCACAACACACACAACGCGCACAACTATCACGGGACACAACACACACAACTGTCACGGCACAACACACACAACTGTCACGGGACACAACACACACGAAGCACACAACTGTCACGGCACAACACACACGAAGCACACAACTGTCACGGGACACAACACACAATGTACACAACTGTCACGGGACACAACACACACAACGCACACAACTGTCACGGGACACAACACACACAACACACACAACTGTCACGGGACACAACACACACAACGCGCACAACTATCACGTGACACAACACACACAACTGTCACGGCACAACGCACACAACTGTCACGGGACACAACACACACAACACACACAACTGTCACGGCACAACACACACGAAGCACACAACTGTCACGGGACACAACACACACAACACACACAACTGTCACGGGACACAACACACACAACACACACAACACACACAACTGTCATGGGACACAACACACACAACACACACAACACACACAACTGTCATGGGACACAAAACACACAACTGTCACGGCACAACACACACAACGCGCACAACTATCACGGGACACAACACACACAACACACACAACACACACAACTGTCACGGGACACAACACACACAACACACACAACTGTCACGGGACACAACACACAACGCACACAACTGTCACGGGACACAACACACACAACGCACACAACTGTCACGGGACACAACACACATAACACACACAACACACAACTGTCACGGGACACAACACACACAACACACACAACTGTCACGGGACACAACACACACAACGTACACAACTGTCACGGGACACAACACACACAACGCACACAACTGTCACGGGACACAACACACACAACACACACAACTGTCACGGGACACAACACACACAACTGTCACGGGACACAACACACACAACGCGCACAACTATCACGGGACACAACACACACAACGCACACAACTGTCACGGGACACAACACACACAACTGTCACGGGACACAACACACACAACACACACAACTATCACGGGACACAACACACACAACTGTCACGGGACACAACACACACAACACACACAACTGTCACGGGACACAACACACACAACGCGCACAACTGTCACGGGACACAACACACAACACACACAACTGTCACGGGACACAACACACACAACACACACAACTGTCACGTGACACAACACACACGAAGCACACAACTGTCACGTGACACAACACACACAACACACACAACGCACACAGGTGTGCTCAACATTCGTCTGTTCATGTCGTGTCCCAGAGAACGACAGACCCGTGGTCTCCGGGTTCATGTCCCCTCGGACCCCCACACGCCTCCGCAGTCCGGGTACCGGAGACGCACCTTGTGGGAGGGGGGCGGGGGGTGGCGGGGCGTCGGTCGAGGACCCTAGGGTGTCGGATCGGGACGGTGTCGGGGTCCGAGATCCCACACCCGAACTTTGGCGTAGAAGGGAATCCCAAGGGTAGGTAAATGTGTAACCGTTCTACGGTGAAGGACAAAGGTTCTTCCTTTTTTCCGGTTCGCCCGAACATTTTTCGGCGGAAGACGAAGTTGTAGTTTGTCAAGTTGCGTCGTAGAGGTACTCAATTCACATTTACTTAGTCTTCGTGTACCTAATTTAAAGGGAACTTTAAGTGAGATAAAATTTTTAATTACCTTTTTCACGGACCGTTTTGAACAAATCTCGAAATAACTTGGTTTTTGTGAAATTTTTATCAAACCCTTCGAGCCGTCTGGGTTCGGTACCCGCCTAAGGTAGAGGAGGGTGCGACCCGACCTCGGGACCCGGCCCCTCCCCCGCGACCGGACACGGGTCCCAGGACACGGGTGAGGAGGGCTTTTGAGTGACACACGTTTTCGCTTCGTTTAATCTCGTTCTTTCCCTGGGTTTGGTGGGGGGTGGGACAGTTGGAGCCGGGTTCTGACCCTACCTTTTGACGAGCGGAACCCGACGACGATTTAAATTCTCAATGGTAGTCTTCTGACAAGGACAATGGTAAGACGTTTTGCTTCCGTATCACTCGAGTGTCCACGTTTGGGACTTCGAGAGGTCTTTGGTCTCCTCCTGGGATCAAGGGAGGTCGGTCCAGTCACCGGTCTCGTCTACGGGTCTGTCGGTCTGTACCCCCCACACCTCACGGGCGGCGGAGAAGTGTGGGAGTCGAGAGTCTTTGTGTCCGGACCGGACTCCGACGGTTCTCCCCGGGTCCCGTCGTCCTCGGACACGTCCTAGGGAGTTCTCCTACCTCCCCTTGGTGTTCTTGAGACGAGGTGCTCCGTAGGAGTTGTGAGGAAGCAGGTGGAGCCTCCGGCGGTCCGGGAACACCCGGAGTGTCTCGTCCTGTCTGGGGCCCCGGTCGACCCCAAGGTCACGCCGGACCCCAGGGCCGACTCCGACTCAGGTGTCGTTTCTCTGTTCGTCGTCTCCCTTCCGGCGAGGAGGGTCCCCTCCTCGGGTGTCCGCCCCAGAGTCCACCCGGGTCCTTAGACGGAGACCGGAGGGGAAGTTGTCTCTCCTGAAGCCGGACGTAGTGACACTTTTGCGACTCCTAACGTCTGTGCCGTTTTTGGGGTCCCAGTGAAGGGGACGGGGTCCCCTGACTCGGGTTTCCTCTGAAGGCGTCCGACCTTCCGTCACCCGTTTGTATGGTCGCACGAGTCTCCTTTTGTGACGTTTGGTTCTTAGGCTGTGAGTCGTTTTGATGGAAAGTTTTCGCTCCCACTTTACTTCCGAAAGGGTCTATTTGTTTGTGTCTTGAACGACGGTCGTCTGGGTGGAATGTTCTTTATTTCCTTCAAGAAGTCCACCTTTCGCGCACTGGGGTCCGTCTGTGACTTCGGTGTACTTACTCGTCACGACAATTTCCGTTCGTGCAGTAAAGTACTTCGTCGTGTTTACATGTAAAAGGGGAAAATAAGGTTATTGACCAAATTTTTCGTTAACATATTTTATTATGTCTATATTACATTACACTCCGGATATTAATCACCTTTACATTCTGTTCACATTATAAAAGTGGTCTTGGCTCCTTCACCCACTTTGTTTCGACCCTCCTCCCCTGCGTCCGTCCACCACTTCCTCGTGGTCTCGGGGCGGCCCGGACGTCGTAGTGCTAAACAATGGTGCAATGGCACTTTTCTCCCCTTTCCTTACTCGGGTGTATCCTACGCACCAATACAGACAGTGACTTTAATTCGAGGATCCGTAGACTTCGACTGACACTACAATTATACAGAGACCATTTAGGTGATTTCTTTATTGCAACTTTCCCCATTTTTCGTGATTTCTTAAGTAAAACGATGAAATCTTTTGTAAGTGAATTGCATTTCGTTATTTCCTCCTTGACTCCTTGTTTGGTTACCCTCCTTTTGTCTTTTGTTCTTTTTACTTTGTCGTGTATATTTAGGTTACTATAGTTATGATTGTAGCCTACACCTACCTAAATTGTTCGACTAGCCTTCTTTCGCACTAGGTTGGACTTGGGTCGATATCGTCCACGCGAAATCTGAGTGCTTACCTGATTTCACCTTTTTGTATATAATACGTTTCTTGTTCAAGCCCTTCGACCTTGCCGACGTACTTACAGTCTATTTTATCTAAAATTGTGTCTTTTACAGTAATTTGTTTCTCCGTACAAAGTATTGCTAATGTCCCGGGTAGGTAGTCCTTTTGTATTTTAAACATTTATGTACAGGTAGATCTGTGCCTCCGGGTCTTATATACGGCGTCTTCGACTGGCCTCCTTCTCTCTCCGCTACGACGTCGTTACCACCCTCTACGGTCCTTCCCGGGGCGGAAGTAAGTACCCACACCGTCGGTCCGTCTTCTGGTCGGTTCTTTGTCCTCTGGACTCGGGGCCCGCCGTGTGGTCGCCCCGGGTGGCCTGCAGGAATCCTGTGCGGTGGGTCCGCGCCGTCTTGTGTGTAAGGGGAGTCTCAGTGGACCCTGTGACGGGTCCCTCTTACAGGAGGTGACAGGGTCTCCCCGGCGACGACTCCGAGCCCCACCCGGCGCACCTTCCGCTTCCCGCCCTCCGCGGTACGACTCAGAAGCGGCCCTACGACTGGTCGGAACCGGCACGACTGTGACTGACCGACTCCTGGCGTCAAAATCGGGTCACCACCCTGTGGGCCTCACCCACCAGGCCTCTACTTCTTCGGGGACGTGACAGAGTCCCTGCTCCCCTCCTAATTTCTCGCTGAAGTGTCCCTTTTAGAGTCTCGTCTTGGAGGTTTGGCCTTTCCGTACCTGGAGATTCCTGTGGGGATTCTCTTTTCCCTCGAGTGTCCGCACGTCTGGGTAGAAAAGGTTGAAGTCCGTGTTGACCGTCCAAATTACGGTTACCGAAAGATTTTCTTGGAGTCGATTCAAATGAATCTTCGTTTGTTTGAGAAGGATTAAGACTAAAACCCCGAAGGGTCCACCACGATGACCATTTCTTGGACGGACGGTTACATCCATCTGTATCCTCTACACCCAAACTAAGGACCGAGCCTTTCTAGGGGATCTCCTCCCGTGTCGTTGGGAGAGGTCATAAGAACGGACCTCTTAGGAGTACCTGTCTCCTCGGACTGTCCACCGTCAGGTGTCCCAACGTCTCAACCTGTGTTGATTCCGTAGAATTGTACGTGCGTTAAGACTAAAAATTGAATTACGGAAAGAGATGGGAGACCGAGTTACGGGTACATCGGTCCGTACAGACGGCTGTGAACCAAGTCAGATACTCGGAGAACGTCCGACAAGTCTCCACGACGTTCTCCTTACGTGTGGACGGGAAATCTCTTCAGCGTGCGAGTCTCACCAAGGTTTACCCTCTTGAAACTTTACCGCGACGGTCCCGAGCCTACACCTGGACCGCTCTTGTTTTCGTAAATGTAGTTGAGTGTCTACAGACTCCACTTGTTTTCGTAAATGTAGTTGAGTGTCTTCAGACTCCACTAAAAGTACTCGTTCTTCACCGTGGACCCACACGCTCTTCCCTTGTCCTTCTTTCCCACCTGCCGTCGCGTGGACGGGTCCTCCGGGACGGTCGACCCCCACGTCTTCAACCTTTCACCCTGGTTCCCCAGGGGTCGGCCCGAAGGTCCCTTCCCTGTGTCGTCGGGGAAGTCCCGTCGAGGCCGGTCTGGTCACGGAGGGTCCAGGAGGGCTCGGCAGGGGTCCGGCTCCCACGACTCCCACCGTAGAGGTATCGTTAACACGAACTTGCGTTTTGGCCCTCGTTGTCGCTGACGTTTCAGAGATCTTTTATAACTCGTCCCTCCTACTTATGGGTTCACGCGTGGTCCTCTTTCCTAAACCGTGATTTCCCTGAAACTTTTACCATTCGAAGAAACCCACATAAACGGGGTTATTAGGTGTCTTTGTTGTCATTAGATTTTTATCAGAACAAAAGACAGGATTCGAGGAAAATTGAAGCAATCAGTAGTGGTTAAGAATTTTATTCTGGGCACATTGCGGAGAGGATCATCGTCGATATTTGTGTGGAGCTCTCCCCGGCCTCCTGCGTCTTTCCGCCTTCCCCGCGGCCCCCCGGAGCCCGCGCCCCTGCTCCGGCCACCGGGGCGCCACCGGCGTCCCGGCCGGGCTCCGCCTGTGCCCCCGCGCGACCGGCGCCTCGACGCGGCGGCGGAGGCCCTGAGGGACGCGGGACCGCGCGCCGGTGGCACCAGACCCGTTGCCGTAATTTGTCTCCCTTTGTCTGCCCTGTGGCAGTGGGCCCGCCCCCTTACTCCCCGCGCAACTCTCGTCTGTCCTTTTCTCGAAAAGACCTACCTCACTTTTAATAAATAACCTCCTTCTCCTCCTCCTCCGCCGCCGGTTGCCGGGGGTCGAGCCGGGAGGCGTGGCTCACCGTGAGGGCCGGGCTCCCCAGGGCGCCCGAGGCCCCGGCGTCCTGTCGGGGTGCGGGGACTTTCGGGCTCTCCCCGCCCGCCTCCCCCGCTCTCAGTCGGAAGGAAAACTGTGTTGAGAGGTTTGGAGGGAAGAGAGACGCGGTGCTGAGCCGGAGAGGAGGGCCGGGCAAGGAGATCACCCCGCCCGTGAGCGCGGCTGTTTGAGAGGTCCGTTTTGGGTATCGGACCCCCCGGCCCCTGAGTGGTCGAGTAGAAACGACTCCCCCCGCCCCCGCCCCTGCCCC
>SJYO01013871.1:664396-738309 GCA_006410555.1 Capra ibex | reverse complement strand
AGGCAGGGCTCAGGAGCGTTGGGAGGGGGGAGCCGTTCGAGTTCCCCAAGGGGGAGAACCCGGAGGTCGCAGGAGCGCCCCAGAGGGTCGGGGTCGGTGACGCAGGGGCGCCCCAGGTGGGGGGCGGGAAACGGACCCCGAGCTCCGCGGACCGCCCAGCCGAGGGTCTTGCCCACGACTGGGTGTCCAGCACCGTGGTCCTCACCGGACTGGGGGAGGTCTGGGGGTTCCCTCTGGGGGTCCCCTCTGGGGGTCCCCTCCGGACGCGGGTCAGCGCGGCTGAGGTGACCCTACTTGGCTGTTGGCGCCACCACTGCACCCGTACGGAGACGGCCCGCGGAAGGACAACAAATTACAGCGTGGCTCCCGTCCCGTTGGGGGGGGGTAACCCAGTTCGCACCGTGGGGGGGAAAGGGGCTCACGGCCCGCACCTCAGGAAACCCTCGTGGGGGGGCGCTCGGCGTCCGGAGGACCAGGGGCGCCGTCTGTGCAGAAGACGAAACCCAAATAAAATTGGGTGTATCCCACAGCACGTTATCTAAATATTAAGAATATGTGGTCTGTAAAATTGACGGGGTTGTGAGGCAGGGAAGGTCGGTTCCGGTTGTGCTTTTATGCCAGGGCAAAACCGGCGGTTCGACGTGGCTCTTTCGTCCTCCCGAACTTTCTCCTTTCTCACTTCACTTCGTCGGCCAACCTCTCCGGAGGGGGCGCTCCGCTCGCCTGGTCGGGGGCAGCCGACCTTTGGGGTCAGCGCGGCCATTTGGCGGGACCGGGAGCCCCGGCCGGCCCCCGCTGCCGACCCTCGGGCCCCTCCCCGAGCGCCAAGAGGTGCCGGGCGGGGGGGGCGCGGCGGGGCGCGGTCGGTCGGAACGTTGTCCGTTAGACCCAGCGAGTCTATAAATGTCCTCTTTTTACTGTCACTGAGGTGCAGGGCCCTGACGGCACGTTAGACAATCATTAAATCGCCCTACCCTTAAAGGAAAGAGCCCGGACGGTCACCTTCGCGAAAAGGTTTAAAGGTGTCGCCCCCTTCGGACGCTAAAATGTATTACTGAAGTCGTACGTCCCGAGAGAGCCGTGGGGGCAGCCGGGGGAGGGGCGGGGCGGGGGGAGTAATTTCGAGTCACGCCAAGAGAGTCCTGTGGGCGCACCTGGGTCCGCAGGCCCGGCCCGGCGCGCGGCCCACGCGGGGTCGGAGAGGCGCACGCGGGGACAGGCGGGGGGAACGCGGGGTGCCCTGCCCGCTCGCCGCCGGGCCGCGCCCCTCCCCGCCGGCGAGCCGCCGACCAGGGGCCCCGGGTCGCGGCCGAGCCCGCCCGCCCCCGCACTACAGTGCCGTCCCTCCCCCGCGCCCTCGCCGGCCCGGCCGCCCCTCCGCCCCCTCCATAAAAGGTCGAAATTTTTCCGTCCTCCGTCTCGCGCCGGGACGCAGTCTCGCTCTGAGTCTCTGAGGCTTGAGCGGCCGTGTCAGTGGCGCGGCCCCTCCCGCCGGCCCGCGCCCCTGGCCCCGTGCCCGCGTGTGGAGGCTCGGGGCCGGTGGCGGTGGGACGCCCCGAGGGCCCCGGCGTCGGGCCGAGGCGGTGCGCGCTTGTGTGGGAGGGTGGTGTAAAGAGACCCCGCGCGCCCGACTCGACTCGGGCCCGGCCTCGCGCAGCCGGCCCCCTCTCCCCCGGAAAGCGCCCTCTGGGCTGGGGCCCGCCGTCGCGCTCCGCGGGTGAAGAGGGCGAGGAGGAGGACGAGCGGCGGCGGCGGCGGCGGCGGCGCACCTACGGTTCATGGTCAAAAGGTCAGGGAAGGTTCAAAGGTGAGCCGGGAGGCCAACGTCAGCCGCCCTCGCCTCTTTGAAACCCCGGGAGCCGCGGGCGGCCGCCGTGGTACTTCAGCCGTCTCCTTCCATTCGCCCGCGTCGGCGTCAGGGGGTGGCGCCGGGGGCTCCGCACCCCCGCCGGGTCGTGGGACTCGGGGCGCGGCTAGGGCGGCCGCGGGCCGCCCCAGGGCCGGACCCCTCCTCGCTCGTCCGGCGAGACCACAGGCGCACGCCCCTCCCCGCACCCGTCGGTCCGCGCGTCGCCCGCGCGACGTTTCTAACCCTTCGCCACAGGGGGACCACAAAGGGGTCTCGCCGGGACTAAAGCTTGCGCGGAAGAACGGTTATCCACAGAGGAGAAGAGATCGCGACTCAAGCGCGTGAACCGGAAGCGACCACGTCGGCGAGCCGTCTAGGGCGACATCTTTGAGCCAAGTATACGTCCGCCGAACCCCTGGTCGCTCCAATCCCGGCTGTCTCGGTGTTTTCTTCCTGTAAAACCTCTCTTCGCTCCGAAGAAATCCTTTCTCCCTACCGGGCCAAAGAAGGGGTCACCCCGTCCCGGTGGGACATCGGAGCTTCTGGTCGGCATGTCACTCCACCCCTAGAGACGAGGGGAGAGGCTTGAATCGGCCCCGGCCTAAGAGAGGTCCGTGGCCCGGTGCCCTTGGCGAGGCACTCCGCAGCGGTGCGGCTACCGAGCTGGGCGTCTTGATTTTCGCTACTTTCCGCGCCACCCCGCGTCGGGGATTAAGTTTGGTCAAACGTTAGAACACCTAAACTCTCAAGGTTGACATCTACAAAGTCCTGTCAAACCCTTCCCCGACGGCTCAAAGTCCGATGAAAAAGTATCAATGTTCCTACCGTATTCACAGACGGGACTTCGGCCCCTACCGCTCCGGCGCTGACTGTCAGACGACCGCTGGGAGGACGCACGTCGAAGCCCAGGTGTCGGGGAGTGTGAGTCGGGAATCTTTGTCGGTGGTGGTGGGGCTTGAGGGGGTGGTGGGAGTAATCGGCCCTCGATTCCCCACTGGTCCCGGTCCCGAAACCACCTTCGGCCTCTGTGGAAAGGTTTGCGTAATAGTCGCGACTTCATGAAACAGATTTAATAAAATTCTTTTGACGGTTCCGACGGTTACACATTACTCATGAGTATAAAATATTCCCGTCTGTAGGAAGACCCTTCACGATCTTTGATTTACGATGACGGACGACGTGCTAAGACTATTTATACTCCCGGGCGAACGTAGTGTCGACGTCAAAAGTTTCTGACGGACGAGACCTCCTGAAGGAATAGTAGTCGTTTGTACGAGAGTTCTGGGATTTGAGTTACATTCTTGCAGTGTACTCCCAGTCCCGGAGTTACAGAATACAATAAAGATACATCAAAATTAGTTCCCTTCTATATATAATTGTATGTGGAATACAAAGAATGGTAAAGTACGGTTAAATCTTTTACAAATTTACATTGGTCATCTATTACGAATGTCCTACTCGACAATGACAGTCTTTTCAAAATTTTCAACAGCTCTAAAACTAAAATGTAGAAACCTGTGAAATGTAGTTTCAAAGGGGGTGTAATAAAGAATGGTGACGAAAAATTTATACACCCGGAAAGTTTCAAATCTAGAGAAATGAACTCGTCAGCCACCAGACAGCAGTTATTTCCCAGAAAAAAAAAAAGAGAATCTTCTTCTTTTCTGTAGATACTCCCCCACTAATAAACAGGACAAAGGATGCATTCTCTTATGTAAGATTCCGCGGTCACGACTCTGTCGATCGGCCCGCGCCACTACGGGAAGCTAATTTGCTTATAGCCACGTACATAGTCCTGACGTCTTAATCCGGTTGGTCTTTCGTACTAGATTAGGAAGTATGTCTGTCCTCGCCCCACACTCTCCGTCTCGGGCAGACGTCCAGGTGCGGACGGAACGAGTCCCGACCGCCTTCCTAGACCGGAAGGGGCGTCCGGCCTGACCCGAAACCAACGGGTAGACTCTTAGACTCCCTTAGGGGTCGGAAGGGGAGGTCAAATTACTCGTAGACCAGTTTCGAGTAATCCGGACAACAAGCCCCTCCGGGACACGAACAAAAAGGCGCACCCCTTCCGTCTCTTTACGCCTGGAACATCCATGCGGGTGGTGGGTAAGTCTTCAACGTGGTGTGCCTTACGGACCCCGCGAGGTCCTGTCTTGTTTCGGGCGGGACAAGAGGGCGGCGGAGCGAAGCGCAGCAGAGGATTAGGTCTAATCTTTCCGGGGCACCGGCGTAGCGAGCTTCCCGACCTCCGGACCCGGGGCTCGTGTGGGCGGCGGCGACCCTCCTTCGCGGTTCGATTTGTAAAGGTAGTTCTGTCCTCACAGACGACTTAACCGTTTATCGAGGTTTGGTAAATGTTCAGCGTTCCGTGACCCCCACGACCACTCCCCTGGTCAATCTTTTCCCGGGGGAGAGCCCGCTGGAACCACTCCCCAGTCGAGGAGGAACCCTGTTTCGTCTGGATTTAGGACTGGGACCCCCTGAGCCGGGTGGCCCTTCCTATTTGGGTGAAAGAGGTCCTGTCTTGTCAGCTCTCTCTGCAAAACCATATTTGTCACCCATCTCCGACAATCAAACACACATTCAAAAACCGCTCCCACTCTTTCACCGACTTGAATTTTTTTTTTTTTTTTGTTGCTTTTCTCTCTTTTTACTTTACGACACCGAAGACTTGCCTTTTGTCTTGAAGGTAAACGGACTTCCAGTCGTTTTTTTCGTTTGATTTTGTTTTGTCGGGAGGTTGTATGTAGAGTTTCAATCCTGATAATAATCTTTGATTTAGTCCGGTTTCACTCGATATCAAATAGTGCCCTCTTTTGGTCGGCAAACTTTTCCAGGACTCTCTCTCCTCCAAACCCCCCACAGCCCACTGAGGGTCCAAGAGACGAAGGCCTTTTTTAACCAGGGGTCTCCGGCTCCCGGACGTCCCGTCTCCCCTCCTGCGCTGTCCGACCTAATCGTCGGCTTAGCGTCTTTGCCTGGTAACTCGTGGCGGAGGAAGGGGGCACCCGCTAGGAGACGGAGAGGCGCGGTGGGGGGGAGTGGGGCGGGGCGGAAGGATTAGTGGAAAGAGCGCGAAAAGGTCTACAACGAAAGTGCCCCGCGGTTCTGGGACCCCTTCAGTCTTGCCCACCTTCTTTCAGGTTAACCCGGCCCCCGCCCGACCAGAGTCCGCCCGGATCGAGATGTGCCTGAAACACGCGTGTGCGACGAGACGCGGGGCCGGAACCCACAGTGGGGGGCGCCCGAGGGGGAGAAGAGCGAGCCGGACCCCCTCGAGACCCCAGTAAGTCCCTACCAACCGTTAGATGAGCACCCGGGTGTCCGCAAACGTGCGCACAAAGTCCTTAAACTCCCTGATTTCACTCGCCCCAATGTTTTTCCTTTCCATCGGTCAACCCGTAGTTGGACGGCCATCGTCCGGCGCGCCCTTCCGCCGTCGCGCCGGGCCCGCAGGGGTGCTGGAGGGTGGAGGACTGAGAGCCCCTTCCCCCCCCCCCTCACCTAGACTCGACGTGCCCGGCCTCGCGTCACAGCACGCACACCCAACCCTTCTTCGACGAGGAGACTTTCGGCCGGGACGGTAGGTCCCACAAGACTCGGCCGACCCGGACGCCCCGAAGCAGTCCTGCTTCACCCCCGAGGGGCAGGATCCCCGCCCACCGGCGGGCCTCCAGGGAAGCCGGCGAGTCGCCTCGGCGACGCCAGTCCCGGCGCGCAGGGCCCGAGACGCGGGGAGGGAAGTCGGGGGAGGGGCCATCTCGGCGGCTGCGGCGAGCGACGCGGGCGGAGGGGCTCGCTCCGACGCCCGCCCGCCCCCAGCTGGCGGTCCAGGACAGGTGTGGGGGTCGAAGACGGGTGGGCCGAGGGCGGCGTCCCCAAGAGCCCGGCGGCCCGCCTGCCTCCACCGGCCTCTGGGGCACACGGGGAGAGGCCGTGGTCACGTGGGGGGCTCGCGTCTGGGCCCTCCGTGAGCCCCTAGAGGGAGCGCGACCCCCCGGCTGGGGCTCTCGAAGGACCCCCCGGGGCCCGCGCCCCTCGGCCCTGCGGTCACTTTCCGCACGCGAGGTCTAGCGCCCCTCTCAAATAAATTTTGAGCCTTCGGCCGCCGGCCGTTCGGCGAACAAATACATTTGGGCCTTTGTCGCCCCCCTCCCCGCGCCGCCCCCTCCCGGCCCCCCTCCCCGCGCCCTCAGTGCAATGGCTCCTGCGCGCTGGCTCGGGCCCGCGTCGGCTCAGGGCCGCCGCGCTGGTGTCCACGGGCGCCGGGCGCGGGGCAGCGCCTTGGGCCAGGCCCTGGGGCTGTGATCTGGGGCTGGGGCCTGGGGTCGGACTGGGGCTGGGTCCTCGGGCTGGGGTGGAGCTAGGGTCTGGGGTACTCTGGGGCCTGGGACTTAGACTAGGGCTGGGACTGGAGCCTGGGGACTGGAGCCTGAGCCTTGGGTTCGGGGCCGGGGGTGGGACCTGGGGACTGGAGCTTGGGGCTGAGGTCGGGACCGGGAGACTGGGGGCTGGGGCTGGGTTGTACTGCCCCGACCTCCTTCTGGTCCTCAAGCTGAAACTGAAGGAGAAGCTCAAATTGGTCTCGCTGCTCCCGCGGCAGCGCCGGGGGCGTCCACCCACGCGCCGGCCCGCGCCCCGCCCGCCGCCTAGGCCCAGCCCTCCCCGGCCAGACCTCCGCGCGGGCCGAGGGCGGGGAGACGGGCCCCGCGGGGGGCCGGAGGCAGGGTGGGAGGCGCCGCGGGCCCGTTTTTTGTCCAGTTCGACTCCCCGCTCGCCCAGCCGCCCCCTCCGGGAGACCCCAGCATCCCAGCGGAATGGTTTACCCGATCCGAGGCCCGTGGCACGGCGACCTCCCCGGAGGAGAAATCCCGCGCCACCCACGACGAGGACAGTCCCCTCTCCAACGGTCCGGGGGCGCCCCTCCCCCGGTCCTCGGGGATGCAGACGGGAGGTCCGAGGAACACGGGAGTCGCGATTTTGGAGGGCGGGGTGGTTCTTTTCAGGGTCCCCTTCGTCGGAAGTCCGGGTCGCTGGTGGCTCAAGCGGCCGGAAAAGAAAGAAAGTAAAAGAGAAGAGACAGTTTTTATTTCCAAGATGAATTTGTCCGTCGACTACGTCCTTGGGAGGTCGGGTCCCTGCCCCACACACGAGAGGTTTTCCTTCCTCTGCAACTCGTCAGTGGGTCAAAACGTCCTTCTGACCCGGACTCGACCTCCGGCGGGGTTCGGCTACCTCGGCCCTCGGGGAGGGACGTCGGACCGGGGGGTGGACAGAGAACACAGGGGACAGTCGGAGGAAAAAACAAACAGAAGTCCTGTGAGAGAGACCGGGACGGGTGCACCGCCCCTTCACCACTTCGACTCGGGTCGTCGAACCGTGGCAACCCACGGGTCGAGACGTTACTGACATATTATAAAAGGCATAGTAAGTGGTGGGGAGAAAATTTTGACGTCGCAGGACGAGCAAAAAATTTTTTTGTTTACAAGGTTGGTCCGGTCACACCGGACTTAGTCAGGAGGGACCTACCGGAGGGAAAAGGAGAAGGACCCGACACCCAGGGGTCCGGAAACCCACCCACCGTCGGTTCCGTCCGCTCCCACCCTCTCGCACCGTCAAAAGACTTGTCTACACCCCGAGCTCCACCTCCTCGCCCGGGACGTCCGGAAGACCTGCGCGAACCCAAACCGACAGACCTGCGTCCAGAACCGATCCGACAGACCCGACAAAGGTGGTCGTACGTAAGAAGGACCCATAGGTCGGGGGAAAGGTCAGAGGAATCGTCTACATAGACTACTCTCCGGACTACACACTTGACGAGGGGACCGGCGAGGTCCCCCACTTTCGGCCCACCCCTGTCTCACGGTGCGCGTAGGACACGGGAGTCCGACACGGCGGGGTCTTCCGATTGGACCAGTCGCGTCTCCGGACACGAACCCTCAGGGGACCTCAGTCCCCTTCCGGAGCGTCGGGGGAGCGAGAGACGCGTACAGACGAGGGGACTGTCGTTTGACTCGTTGTAAGAGTTCCACGAGGAAGTCGTAGCAACGGTTCACCTATGGGGATGGGTGGGGTCGGAGGTCCCTAGTGTCAGGGTCCTTTTGGAGGACGTCCTTACGGAGGCCCTATGACCGTGGACCCCGGGTCGTAAGTGGCCCGGAACCACCTCCCCGTAGTCCGTCGACCTCTCTCGAGACCCGTCTCTGCTCCACCACGGAAGTGGAACAGTACCGTAATCTTCTTTCGTAGGGAAAAATAGATAAATACACTCTCTGTGAGTATGAAAAATAATGCTGATAAAATCTCGTCCAAATCCAAATGTCGTCTTAACTCTCCTTCCATACCTCTATAGGACACATGGGGGACGTGGGTGTCCGTGTCGGGGGGTTGATAACTGTAGAGGGGATCTACCCTGCAAACAATGTCAGCTACTTGGATGTACCTGTGTAGTAGTGGGTTTCAGACATCAAATGTATTACAAGGGAGACCCACAAATTAGGACACCCAGACCTACTTACGCAGTGCTGTGCACAGGTGGTATAACCCCAGTAAGTCTCGCGAAAACGACGGGGCGGGGACAAGTAGGGCGGAGGGGCCGGGGGTTGGTGACTGGACCAGTGACACAGGGATCAAAAGGGTCGCACAGGATGTCAACCCTGCGACCTGCGTCTCCCACGCCGGAAAAGTCTAACGGAGGAAAGTGAGTCACTGTGAGTTGAACCCAGAGGAGGTCCGGAGAAGGACTGAACTACCGAGATCACGACTTATTATAGAGCAGACCTAACCTAGTGTCAAATAGGGAAGTAAATGGGTTCCTGTAGAACCAACGAAGATTCAAAGTCTTCGATACTTATTTCATGTCAGAGGAACAAGAATAATTTATGATTGTAATTTAACGTTAATAATTCAATCACCAATGTAACAATATAATTTAAGAAGTCGAGACTTACCCACTGTCTTTTCTGAAGTGTAATAAAGACCCTACTTGAACCTGTCTTTATTCACTTGCTGACTGGTTGAGACTCCAACGAACACTTCACTCCACTGCCTCGAACCCTCCCCTAAATATGAGTCGGGGTTTACCCGTGAAAGAGTTTTCTTGAGTCGGAAGGGACTGGTGTCCCGGGGAGTGGGAGTGGTAAGACTCACTCTCACCGTAGAAGAGTGGACAGTGGACAGCGAGTACGGTGGAGAACGAGATCTCACTCACTGTGGGGGCGCAAGCTCCTCCGGACCCACGACCCCAAGGAATACACGTCGCTCGAACCGTCCACGGCTATCAGTCAGTGGTAAACAACCTTCTTTCGTTCGTCTCAAAATTTTTATTGGGCGGGACCAGACCCGTCCCACAACAAACGGGTTGTCCCCGACGGGACCGGAGTGACCCCTCCTCCGACCGCCCCCCGAAGGGAGGACCCCTCCGAAGGACGACGACGAAGGGAGACCCAGAGTCCTTTATCGACGAGACGACGCCCGGCCCGCCCGCACCGGGCCGAAGGGCGGGGCCCGAGGACAAAAGATTCAATAAAACCGGCGGGTCGACCCCGACAGTGGCACCGTTGCGTCCTCCTTTACCCGCCCCGGAGGGCCGGCGGACCCCCGCCCAGGGAGCGGGCTCGGCCCACCCCCGAGTGCCAACAACGCACTTTCCCCTGCACAGGACTCTTTTCCTTCTGAACCCTCAAAAACAAGAGTCACGGGAGAGTCACGACCACCACCGGAGCTCTGGGGTCTCCGGGTGCACAGGACGAGCGAGCGTCGGGAGGCCCGGAGCCCGGGTCTTGGGTCGCACGGCCGGTTGGGCCCCGGTGCGTCCGGCTCGCGGCGTGGACGCGGAGGTCGGCCGCCCGGGCGCGGGAGCCGAACGAGTCTGGAGGTCTCTGTGAGGCGGCCGCAGAAGCAGGTCTCCTACACAATCAGGAGGCACCTCCAACAGCCTCCTTCGCCGACCCCGCTCAGCCGGGCCCCTACCGAACCTGGGAATCTGCTCCCCGGACCTCCCCTTTCTGGACTCCGAGCTCCGACCCGAAACCTCGGCGCCCGGAGCCCTCCGACTCTGCCGGCCGACGAGACGGAGACCTTTGCAGACGGAACGTCCACCGACTGACCGGGAGTTTCTGCACAGACAGGCAGTGGGCGCCCGGTCCGGCGGGGACGAGTCAGTCGCCGAGAGGTGTCTTTCCAGGACCGCTCCTCGCCGAAACGAAACGAAACAAAACAGAGGTGACGGAATATCGCTTCGATATTAGATCGGGACACCCCGGCGCGGACGGTGCCCCTCTCCTCCGGACCGCTCCGCAGCCCTCCGGACCGGACCGACGGTCCGACGAAGGTCAAGATAAAGATCGAAGCACAGGACGCCAAGTTGGGGTCGTTTACGACTTCCCCTACAAGGAATTTTACTTTTTGTTTTCAGCGCACAGCGCAAGGGAGAGTCCCAGACACTGGCCGCCCTCGCTCCACGACACTGCTACGTCGGTGCCACCCACACCCCCTCGCGCAGGGACGGCGAGGGCCCTTCCCGCTCCCCAGGACTGGAGTGACCGTCCCTCCCGGACTCGTCAGTCCTCGGACGGTCCTGCGTCAACCGGCATCATCTCCATGTGGTCCGTTGAAAAAACAACTAGCAAGTCACTTCACAATCACCGAGTTTGCACAGACAAGAAACGCTGGCCCTCCTATCATCGACCGGTCCGAGGAGGCAGGTACCCTAAGACGCCCGTTCTCATGACCGCACCCAACGGCAAGAGAGAGGTACCCTACAAAGGCTGGGTCCCTAGCTTGGTCCCAGAGGCCGTGACGTCCGTCCCATGGCCAACAAGTCTAGATCGTGTTGACTCACCAAGACCTTAGTCACCAAAAAGTCTTACTCTCCTTTGTGAGGACGGGTACGACCGGACAACCTGTACGACGTCCACCTCGAGTGGCACCCGTGACCTGCCCGGCCCTCGATGCGAAGCAGGGGACCGAGGTGCGACCGGAGGTCGAGACACAGGTGGTTCTCCAGCCCCAGCCGGGACCTCCGCTCCGGCACAGACAGAAGTCTCTACTCCGTGCCAAAATACTTACAGGTAATACAATTCCGAAGAACTTATCTGAGAAGGACCATAAACGGATCTGAAGCCTCGACACTCAATTACTGGGATGAACCACCCGTCGGTCCGAGGCCTCCGTCACCGTCTCAGCACCCAGGGCTCGGGAAACCACGACGGACTGCACTGCACTTAGTCGGACCCGTAGAGTCCTAACATTCTTTCAGCGACTTTTATAAAGGTAGGGTACATTTATATTAGGGAAACTTATCAATTTCTTGAGTCTAAACTTATGCCAAGTCCACCCTTTATTCGGGTTTAACCCACCCTTACCCCGCCCCCCTCGTCCCTCTACGGGGGGACCCGCCCGTCCGGGGCCCCCCCGACCGTCGTTGGACACCCGCAAACCAGGACGTTCCCTCCAGAAGCAGATTCCGAGGCCGACTCGAGTCTTGTTTCAAGTCCGTGAATCCTCAAAGCGGAGTATCAAATAAATTCCTTTTGAGCACGTATCCCCCAGGACAAACACAAGATTATTTCCGAGTACGGAAAGAAAAGGAGTGACTCGGCACCAAGAGATATCTGGACCCAATTTGTCACCGGGAGGACCCTCCGAGACCCCCAGACTGGGAACGCGGCCAGAGGGGTAGCCCGGTGTCCGGCACCGCTTCAGGATACCCGTCCACCACCACCCCGGCCCCGAGCGAGACGATTGACGTCCTAAAAAGAAGCTTAAGAACCTTAACGGAAGGACGGTTGTTTACCGTCAAGTCCCCAACCTAGTCGGCATTCAGGACTTTATTTACCGTCTAAACGTAGTATGACAAACCGCCTCGCCCATCGTACCCTAGACAAGGGATCTGGGGCAGTTCCGGGACGTCCGAGACCCTCGACCTTCACCGGACGGTCGGGAGGCGCGAACCAAACGCACGACACACGCGAAGGGCAGTCGGGGGACGATCCCGAGGGGAGGACCTCAACCGTTGAACAGAAATTTTACTTCAGGAAAGAAGTGACTCACGACGTCAGACACTCGGTGCCACCGGAGTCTCGCTCCGTAGGCCAAACCCCGTGCCAGTGAGGAGGGTCCCGTCGGTCCGGACCCCCGACGCGGGTGGACCCCCGGACGCACCACAGGACCGGTGGGCCCACCCCGGTGGAGGTCCTACCTGCAGTACCTCCGCGACCTCACGCGAGCGTCTCGTCGACGACGGGGACCCCTCCCCGGGGACTCCACGACCCGGTCCGACCGGACAGGGAGACGAAGTCTCGTTGTACACTGGTCGTGCGACCGTCTCCCCGGGCACACACCCGCCCCCCGTCCCCGGTCCCAACCGCTGGGATGAGGGACTCTACCTCGGTCCACGACGCGGTCGTCAGCTCTCCTGGGCGGACTCCTCCGGCCAGGAGTGACTGGGGGCGCTGCGGAAGCACTGAGTGGGCACCAGACCCCTGTGTGGCTTGTGCCGTGTCGGTGCACAACTCTTTAGGAACGGTACACGCGCCCATTGTGCTAAACAACTAAAAGGCGAGCAGCTAGTGTCAGGAGTAGCGTAGAGTGACAGGTCCACCATGACGACCTGTGAGGTCGGACCGACCGGCCGGACGAAAATCAACCCGACCAAGTGCTGACTGAAGAACGGACTTCGGAGTGGTCGTGACCCTTGTCAACAAACAAAAGACTTGCTCGTCGAGACCAGGCTTACCAGACCTCTCAACCCGGTACCACTTCCCCTGGGAGGCTCAGCCTCCAGACACATGTTCCGACCCTGCAGGTGCACCACACGTGGCGAGACACCGGTCTTCCCCGGGAACCAGGACGACCCACGCGGACGGAAACCCTTCTTCGTGTCTCGGCACGAATCCGAGGGCATCATTGCTCCTAAGGCAGACTGCGGTGACAGGTCAGCCAGGACGGGACTCCCAGTCTGGGAGTTTCCCCGGGGCCCCGGAGGACACCCTCCACGGGGATGGACGACGGTGCCGGGGAGACACAGGTCCCGGAGGCGGTCGGGTCCAACTCCACCCGTACAGGTGTGGAACAGGACTCCCGAGGGTCTTCCCACCCACCCAGAAGGTCCCGGAGTCGCCGGACTGGACTTCGGGGGCCCGGTCGACGAAGAGTCTTCAGAACTGGCTGAGAAGACCTGTACGGAAACGTCCCAATTGAAGGACCTCTAAAAATGTTTCTACCATTAGACTAACAGTGGTACCAAAAACACAACTTCACAGCCACTCTGACGCCCACAACCACACTCCTCCAACTCCCGTCGAAACGGACCGTCGGGGTCCTCCCAGGGAGGTAGGGGGAACCCTCGCACCCCCACCCACCCCCACCCTTACCACCCCGACCACCTCACCCCCCCACAGACGTATAGACGAATGGCGGGCGGGGGGTGGGGGGCGGGAGCGGAGGAGGGGCGTGGGACCTCGAAGGCTAAGGGAGTCGACGTCAAAGGGCGAGAGCAGGGCGAGTCGGAGCGAGGTCCCGGCAAATCTAAGATCGTCGCTGAGACTCGTAGACCTGCGGAAGAGGGGCTTTCTATCCGACGGACACTCTGGACCCCCTTCCCGCCCGGACGCACGAGAGGGCCGGACGGGACAATCCCCCGTCGACTCTTGTCACAAAATACCCTGCCATGAAGTCTCACATTTTCGGTCTCGAGGAGTGATCGTTCCTACCATTCCCGGACCCAATGGTCTCCCACCAGCGTCCGAGGAAGACTTTATTCGCTCTTACCTTTATCTAGAGGGGACTACACCCTTCGACCTGGGCAACAGCAACCATTCAGGCACCACAAACTCGGACGCCAAGCTCCGGGGACTCGAGATCCCAGACAGGTCCGTCCAAGTCTTCGGACCTCCGACCTACTTCGCAGAGACCCGACCACGCGACCCGGTCCCTCCACCACATCCCAAAGGAGTTCACCGAGGTAATAAGTCTCTGGAACCCTCTGAGCCGAGGTCCGACGCCAGTGCTCCTTGGTCGTCAAAACTTGGCAGACAAGTTTAGCCTTTAGGTCCGCACACCAAACGACGATTTTTACTGATTAATGCGATCATTACTAAAGAATGTGTATAAAATGACTCCCATATTAATTGTACATTTTTCGATTTAATACCGATATGTAGTTATGAGAGACGAAGCGAAAAGACGACTTTCCTAAGGACCCGGGGTTCAGTGACAGTCTCCAACCCACTCTCCGGGCCTCTGACACACGAGTGGAGTCACGAAAGAAACAGAGACCACTAGTCAGACAATGTTGTAGGAATTTGCAGGGCCAGGGTCCTAGACTGTGGGACCCAGATTTGGGACAGGTAGACAAGTAACTTGTTTAGTCGTGGCAAACCTGACCTTTGTCCTCACCTGGTGTCCCGCGTGACCCCACCGAGACTGTGGGGGTGGCACTTTGGGTACCAAAGGAGACCACCTTCTGTACTACCTACTAGTCGCAATGCCCCCCCTTTATTTCACCCTCTCCCACTGTACGCACGGCCCGACCCCCCAACCCCCCCTCCGTCACAAACTCATCTTCGTCTTTTTTCCCCGGGGCGCACGCCGAGAAGTCCTTCCTGTACACCCGTCTGCCTTCGGGGTCACCCGCGCACTGACTCGCACTCCGGTGTCGACCTCACCTCTCTCCTCCCGGTCTCCCCGCCCCCGGGACTCCCGCTCCGGTCCCGCCCGCTCGTCACCCCAGTAGAGTCACCGGACGCCCCAGCCCTCCCCCCGGGACAGGGTCACGGGACGCTCCAGCCCCAACGTCCATCCCCCCGGGCAGAGTCACCGGACTCCCCAACCCCAGTCTCCACCCCCCGGGGTGTGGGGACCAGGTCCGGGAGTGGTAGATGGAGAAGGAAGTGTCTCGTGATGCCGATGCGGTGGGGGCCGGACCCACGTCCGGACGGGGAGAGACGCCGTGTGGGGAGCGACGGACGAGGTACGGTGCTGGACGTCTCGAGCCGGCGCCCGCAGAGGTGACACCCCATGCCGCCCCGTCACCTGTCGCCCGGGAGGCCGATGAAGGACAGTAGCCCGCCGTAGGCCGGGTTGCCCCGTGGCCGGAACCTCTCGGGCGCGTAGCTCTAGTGGAGGATGGACCCCGACGTGGTGTCGTCGTCGGTCAAGGACGTACTCCACCTGCACCTCCTGCAGGAGGGGTTCGCCAGGGGCAGGTGCCGGTGCGACTTGGACGGGTCGGACCTCCGGATGGCACTGGGGAGGACGGACTCGGGGCGGTCGTCGGACAGGAGGGCTTCGACGTTGAGACTCCGGAGTAGGATGCTCAGGTCGAAGAGCATGGGCATGCGCAGGGGCGTCTGTAGGGGGACCGTCAGGGGGACGCACAGAGGGTTCTGGTGTCTGGGGCTCCTCCCGAAGGGGGCGTCGGACCCCCGGACGCCGGACGAGCCCAGGGGCGCCGTGAGCGGGAGGTGGAGAGGGGCGTGGTCGCAGTGGCTCCTCTCGACCGACCCCCGGGCGTGCAGGTCCGGGAGTAGGGGGACGTTGTTCGCGTTTATGCCCGAGTTACCGGCCGTCGACAGGACGAGGGGTGTGGGGAGCGGGTGCGGCAGGGGCGTCCCGAGTGGTGCCCAGTCGCAGTGGCTGCTGTGGACCGACCCGTTGTGGTGTGTCATGTGGTCGAGCCGGTAGCACCGGCGGTAGTTGCGGGACTCGTGACTGTCGTCGGACCTGGACCCACTGCCGCAGGGCCAGTTCCGGGCGTTCTGGTGCGACCTGGTGAGCGGGCGCCACCGCGAGTTCCACCTCGGCCGCCCGCTCCTGGACCCCTGGTGCGGCGGGTGGGGGCTGAAGGTCGGCCTCCTCAAGCGCCGGAAGGTCGTGTAGGCGTTCCCGCGGAAGACGCTGGTCATGGACAGCCACGGCGTCGTGGGAATGGGCACCCGGGCCGGTGCCAGGGGGTGCAGGATGTGGTCCACTCGCTGCCCACCCGCCCCGGCGTCGGAGGACCGTAGGGAGACGGAAGAGATCGGACACAGACACAGGCTTAGAGAGAAGGAGGCCTGAACCAGTGCAACCGACTCCCGGTCTCTAGAGCAGAAGTGTGCAAGACAGGAGGGATTTCCGGCCACGGGTCTGCTCCGACACAAGAGGCCACGACCTCCCTGAAAGCCCGTGTAAGAGACGGCAGAACCCCGAATGCTTGTACTCCCGACCCAAAAACAAAACGAGGGACATTTCGGTCCGCGCCGAGGACAGACACAAAAGCGGAGGGGACGAGTGTGGATTAACGACAGTGACGTGTCAGCCGCGTCTACCCCGGGACGAGTGTTAAGGGGCCTCGTCGGGCGGGCGGACGTGGTCGGGGCGGTCGAACCCTCGCTGAGCCACGGGGAGGGCCCTCTGGCGGCGGACCGCCCTCGGGGTCGAGGAGGTTCGACGTTCGACGAAGAACCCGACAACTAAAAAGAAAAATTGCCACAACCCCGACGACGACGACGAGGTAACCCAGGGGAGTGGGTCGGACCCCAAAAATAAAAATTGATTTGTCGAAAGGGTCGTCCACCTGGTGATTACTGGGGATCGTCTCACGAAAGACGGGGTCCTGAGGTCAGTCCACAGTCGGTGCGCGTGTCCGGGAGGGACCTCCGGGTACGAGATGGTGCCCGACACCGACGGAGGGTCCTTCTCCGAGGACGGACACCAAAGTCACAAGCTCCGAACAACGACGAGGACAAACGAAGACCTCCGTCCTGACGCGTAACCGGAGCACCGAAGGTCGGCAGGACAGGTCTGGAACTCCTCTCACTTAGCCACAATAAACAATGTCTCGAAAGACACAAGAGAAGTCTTTGGGGGAAAAAGATTTGATTTCGACATCAATCTAGACATTCACCTGTCAAATCAAGAGCCACGGTTTGGACATGTCTTCGGACACCGTTTTTTCGTCACACTCCCCACTCAAAGATTTCGACTTGCGAAGGAAAGGCGGTCGTACCCATCGTCAGCTCTCGGTCCCCCGTTCCCCGGTGCTGCCCAGAACTGGCCGAAGTCTCACGTAGGTGTATTTCAAGTTTTTGGACCGCAAAGGTTTCAATGACAGTTTTGTACATAGAACCTTGCAAGTAAGTACTTACACCCCCAAATTTTTTTAGGTAAACCTCCGTAAAATTCTTAAAAATAAGTACGAGAGAAATATTAATAATAAATTTATTTTTTTCTTATGCAGTTTCGTGAGAAGAGGTCAAATCTTGTTCCGAAGTCACTTGAGCGTACCACTGCAACCACACTTCCAGGATTCCCGAACGTACCTCTGGGACTCGGGCATAGAGGTCCTCGGCGACCCTGGGTCGGGGTGACTGTCCCACCGAATTTGTCGTCTACAAGGAGCTTCAGACCCCGAACCTCGGGTGCCAGGTCCGCAAACCGGGGAGGACGCCAGTAATCTGCCCTGGCGAAGTCCCTGAGCGGGGTTGAATTGCCGGGGATATTTCTGACTCGGACGTCCGTGCCCCCGGACGACGGCAGGACCCCAATCCTGAGGTGGGACCTCGGAGACCTCCTCGTCGAGTCGGCCACTGGGGTCCACCTGCCCCGCCGAAAGAGCTCGGGGCCACCACCTCACGGGCACCCTTACGCTCACCAAGACCCCCAACAGTCACTACCTTTCCTGGTCACGACGGGGTAGAGACGCGTCCCCGGAACCACTGTCGAGGCGCCCGACTCACGGGGTGAGACAGTGGGTCAGGTCCGGGGGAACCCACCCCAGGGGGTCGCGAGGACACTCGAGTGCGGTTGTTCGGGGTGCGAAGGAGGGCCCGAACTTCAGTCGAAAAGGGTGACAAAACCAAGGTGTAGTTTTATACAAAGGACCAGGGACCGTCACAAAAGGCACACTAGGACAGGTGCCCACGGTCCCCGGTCGACCTCTTCCCTCTCCAGTCCGGCAACGGGACTCCCCGCCACTGGTGTGAAGGACGGGAGCCTGTGACGGCGCGCACGGGCCCCTGGTCACGTCCCTCCCCCGACCGTGGTCCACAGTCGTCCAGAACCCGACGTGCCGGCCCGTGGGTCACGACTGTCCGAGGCTCCAGACCCTACCTGTCAAATAGTCCTGTCTAGGTAGCGGTGGGGGCACCCTCGCCCGTCGGGGAGACCCGTGCAGGCGTAGATAGGACGGTCGCTCCCCTTGAAAAATTGCTCTACACACGCCACACCCGGAGAAGGGCTCCGGGTACCCCAGGTACCCTAGTGACGGGGGTCGTGTGCGCCGGGAGACAAGACGCACCTTGGAGGGTTGTCAGAGTACCCCAGTTTCTATAAGGGCCAAGGACGGTGTCTTCCCCAACACAAACACTTTAGTTGTCGCAACAACCTGTCTTCAAACATCGAAAATTTCTTCTCAAAACTACATCTCGGAGCCTCTTAGCACGAGAAGAGGACTTCGAACTCTCTGCGTCTCCCCAGTGTCCACTGGGCAGACTTCCGACAGACGGACTACCGAAATCGGTCCGGTGTCCCGGGAGAGGTCCCTTCTGAGGGGTGAGGACCGTAACCTACTCTTATTCGTCCAGGCGGGTGTCGTGACTGTCGCTGCGACGGGGACCGGCACGGCCTCTCCCGTCTCTACCGGCACCTAACTGAGGACGACCACCGCAGGTCACCGACAACAACAGGGCCTCCACGAGTTCGTATTCGGCCACAACCGATTTCGTTTACGTGACCTCGAGGACGGGGCCGTTCCCACAGGAGGAATGGGTCCCGGGCGACGCACGCAAGTCCCTCGAGCAGGAGGGAAACCTTACCCGAGCGCCTCTCAAGACTGAAGACTGCAGAGGCACGACAGAGACACGGACCGTCTTAGAGAGCTACACGGAAGTTCCCCGTCCCAATGTACTCCTTTCCTGACCTTCCTCGACCAGACCCCTCCGTCTCTCAAAACTCTGTACGGCAAAGACTGTCGTCGTCGCAGCTTAATTTAGTGACGTCTGCTTTGAAACGAAACACTAGACTCGTAATGACTGAATAAACAATCGTTGCAGGGCTCCGAACCCCGGAGAATCAAGGACCTGGTTGGGGCGTGGGGACCGACACCTTCACGTCAGTATTGGTGACCCAGGTCCTCTCGGGGGTGACGCCCCAGTTGAAGGACTCCCCGCGCCCGTACACTATTGGGGTGACGAACAACACCCAAGTCGCTGGGTTCCCCGACGCGGAGGGTCAGTCACACAAAGTCTGTGCCAAAGAAGATCCAAAACCCATGTCAACTACTGAAATTACTATAGGCACTGGAAACACGACACGGGTCCAGAATCGAGGGTTGGACTACTTCGATGTCGACTAACTGACGTAGAAATTCAATTTACTTATAAAGTCTCAAATGGGATTAAACCTTATTCTAATTTATTTCGACATACGACCATTGTTTAGATTAGTGTGTAGTAAGGCGGCCTTACTGACGAGACCGGGGTCGACAGACGTGAGTCCGTCAAACGTAACCCAGTCGGGTGAGCTCCAGAACCTGCGTAACGAAGACCCAATAAAAGGGAAAAGACTGGACCGACTCCTCGAGCAGTAGACCTCCAGTGTTTTCCTTCGAGTCGCCCCTGTGGGGACCGCCAGGACACCAATTCTGAACCATACAGGTGACGTCCCCGGCGTCCAAGTTAGGGACCAGGTCCTTGATTCTAGGGTGTACTCCGTCCCTGGTTTTTTTCAAATGTGGGAAGGTTATTTTCCTTCGGCGACTGTCATTCGAAATCTTTCTTCGGTCACTCACCTCACCAGAGGTATGCAGGGGGGTCGCGAATGTCCTGACCCCCGGGTCACGGGCGCGGTGACAAGTCTGGGGCGACCATCGCCCATCCCGACCTGAGTCCGGTACTAACCGTCGGGGGACCGACCTGGGGGACCCTCGGGGACGAGGGTCCTCAGCACTACGCACAAACGAACGATCCACCCCCCGACACCGTCACAGCTCCCGACCCTAGAGAGATGTTTCGGGTACAGGACGAGGGTCCCACGACCACCGACGAGACCCTCCACCCTCCGACCGTCTGACTCCGGAGTCCTCCGTTCTCCGACTGGCACCGGAGTCGACACGTTTCCGCAGACGTCCACTTGAGCCGGTCTCAGCCCGGACTCGACGCTCAAAGACGTCCAGTGCGAACGAGCGACGTCGTCTCTACCAGAGTCTCCGGGTCGGGGACCGCGGGGTACCTCGTCCGAGAGGACCGAGGAGTCTCAGGTGGCACCTGGGACCTGTGTCGCGGGATTCGCGACTGAAGGCCACCCTTCCGCATCGGACCTCCCAAGTCGGCTCTAGACGTCCAAACGCCGTCTCCGAAGAGAGACAGAAAACCAGAAAGGAGCTCTACGTCCATCTCCTACACCCGGACTAACCAGAAAAAAAAGTTTCTAAGTAAATAAACACAACCCGGCACCCCCGGAAACGAGCACACGCGCCCGGAAGAGATCGACACCGCTCGCCGCAGAGGACAGAGACCCGAGAGCCCGAAGAGGAACGTGGCCGAAGAGAACAACGTCTCGTTCCGAGGTCCACGTCATCAACGTCACGCGCCCGAATCGACGAGGCACCGTGCACCCTAGAAGAACCTGGTTCCTAGCTTGGATACAGAGGACACTAAGTGTCACTTAAGACATAGTGACCTGGTGGTCCCTTCGGCTAACGAAATAAACTACAATAGGACACTTACAGACCATCATAATCGACACTTTTCCTCTTGTTCCTAGAGTTCCTGAAAACGTAAGGACCTCTCCTAGTCAAACTCAGAAACACCGAAATATGTGACCAAAAGCCCTCTTCCGTTACCGTGGGGTGAGGTCAGGAGAACGGACCTTTTAGGGTACCTGCCTCCTCGGGTCACCCGACATCAGGTACCCCAGTGATCCTCAGCCTGTACTGACTCGTTGAAGTGAAAGTGAAAAGCGAAAGTACGTGACCTCTTCCTTTACCGTTGGGTGAGGTCACAAGAACGGACCTCTTAGGGTCCCCGTCCCCTCGGACCACCCGACGGCAGAGACCCCAGCGTGTCTCAGCCTGTGCTGACTTCGCTGAATCGTCGTCGTCGTGTGACTAAAAGTTCAGCTCGGAATTCTAGGCACGACCAACTAAAACACCTATTAGGTTCACGAGTTTCTCAAAACGAAAACTCTGACCTGTCGAGGACCGGACAAGAACAAGACTGGGTCGACCGGCACCGTACGCACACCCCGACCCGACGTGAGCCCCCAGAGGTCAGAACTCAAAGGGTTTGACCATCCTCGGACTGGTCCTCCTTAACAGGTCACTGTCGTACGTGGTCACTGGTGTCTGTTTTGTCTTGAGAAAGACAGGTCTGCAAAAGGAGACTTCTCTCACGTCCCGTGAGCAACCCCGGGGTCCGTGGACGTCACGTGGACCCAATCCGCCGGTCCCTCTGTACCCCGAGTAGGGCGTCTCCCACTTTGAATCAGTGTAAATTCTACTCCGAAAGACACCTGTAATTACCCGGAAGTAACTGTTGACAAAGAACCCAAGTACTCGTTTTTACATACACAGCACTATCCCAAACGAAAAACTTATTTACGAAGATTTTATTGGAAGACCTTCGACCCCGAAGTGCGGGTCGGAGCTCGACCAAAAACCACCTCTTTCATTGACGGGTCTCCGAAACGCAGGTCCAGTCAATCGCCCGTGTGCTTTGCGACCAATCACGACGCGGAACGGGGTCACGCGAGTCGGTGGCACGCGGACAGTGAGGCCGGTGTGGTGAAGGTACCGGACAGGTCCATCTGCCGGGACGAGTCCGACACGCTTCCAAATTCGTCGGCAATTGCCCCGTCGGTCTTCGTAGCCCTACGCTCGGACACCCCGTCCCGGACTCTCCGGATGCACTCGATCCGGACCCAAAAAACCCCCACCCGCTCCCACGCTACGTCTTATTCCTACTGCCCCAAAAGGTCTTTCGACCTTCTTTCACGGACGTTGAGTCTTAACAGGTGTGGGACCAACCACCTCGGGGACTTTCGTTGTCTCAAAACACTCTGAGGACTTAGGCTCCACCACCGGAGTGACAAGAACGAGACTTTCAAGGTCCAGACACTGACCTGAGTCCAAAGACTCGTCCGGACCCGGAACGTCTGCCTCGGGGACTCCCACACTCTCCTGCTCGTCCACCGGAGGCGGGCGGTCGTGGGGGGTCTCCGAGCTGGGGTAGACTCGGGGGGAGGGTTCCCGTGTCCCTGTGCAGCCCCTGAGACCCCTGACTCGACCGCGAGTCTTCCCCAGGTCCGTCACACTGGACCCGTCTCGGAGGACCCCCTCGGACCCGGAATCCTGTCCACAGACCGGTGTCAGAGTCCCAACCCCACGAGACACACACCGTGGGACTCCTGTCCGTCCCCTATGTACCCAGTAACCGGGGGAACATGCAATGACGGGTCGAGACGGAGAGCGGAGGGTAGGTGGGTGGCTATGGGACCATTTTCGTGAAGAGGTCGGAGGAGGTCCGGTGGTCGGGGAAGCCGACCAGGACAGGGATTCAGGAGAGTCACGTCTCTCCCGACAGGGCTCAGCCCCCACTGTCGGGTGTCACAGGACTCTGGACCCACTCTCGAGGATAGACTTGTCGGGGACAACGTAGGGAAGGTCCGGGTTGTCTTCTCGGGCCGGTCGAAATCTGAGCCCGGAAGGGCACCAACTGGGGGTCGGGGAGGGACTCCCGCCAAGGGACCCGGGACTCTTGGTCGCTCCCAGTGGTGCCTCTCTAGTCGGAACGGGCCGTCGGGAGGTCCTTCCACTGGAGAGTCACCCTCGTCGAAAGAACGGACCTGAGACGGACACCCGCCTCCCACCCAACCCGGAGGCCGCTCCACACACCAGGGCCGGGTCGGAGCCGAGTCTCGCGAGGCCCTCGGGTTTCTGAGACGAAGTAATTTATCGACCCTTGACTCGGGCACTGGAAAAAATTTTAATTTCCTTTTTTCAGTTTAGTTTCACTCATTCAGTTCGTCGGGAAGGGAACCGACGCTGGGACCCTTTCGCGTAAAGAAAGTTCGAACCCCACTACCGGAAGGGGAGATCCAGACCAGCGGAAGCCCATCTAAACTCGGGACGGGTTCAAGTCTCAAACATAGAAGTCCAGAAAATCTTTGTCGACTTAAGATTTTGGAAACGTCAAAAGAAGATTCACTATCCAGGTATACCCGAAATCGAGAGTTTTTAAGTTGTAACTTTCCTGAGATGGATTTGGCAGACGAACCTTCTCGTCGTGGGGGGGGAGGGGGCTGGGGTCCACAGATGTACCTTCCTCTTGAACCATGTCCCGAGGGACTCCGAGTAGACACCGGGGACCGGACCCCGTACACCCGTCGGCAAGCCACCCTCGACAAGAATCAGCACTCACCTGTACCGGAAAGATACCCTCCTCCGAGACCCCCGGGTCCGAGTCCACTTCGGTCTGCTCCCTTATCAGCGGCTCGAGTGTCCGACTCTCGTCCTTCCACCTTTTCGCCCACCGAACCCCCCCAATGTCGATTATCACAAGGGACACCGTATAAAAAATTACAGCCATTTGGTTTTCCTTGAACTCACGGAAGGCCCAGGCCGGACCTTCTAGTGGCACCTTTGAGTTCACACACAAAGAGTCTATACGAGAAAGTCAAACACAGTGTCTTTTTGTCGGAACACGTCGTAGCCTCTGATCAGTGCCACGGGTGTGGGTGGAGATTGTCTGCCTCCTTGAGCACCGGGTGGACGGACGGGGGGTGGGTGCGGACAATGGTCTGGAACACACTGGAGAGGTCACTGTGAGTCACACGCAGACGGTCTCTGGCCCCGAGTCCAAATCTGCGCTCAACACCGTGGTCCTCTGTGGTGTGATCTGTGATTACACCCTAAATTTATTAGGGAACCACAGTGGGTCTCTCACAAGTCTGGGGGACTGGACACCAAAGGGGCTCCGACAGCCTCAGGCCGAGGTGCGGAGGGCCAGACGAGTCCACATACTTGGTAACAAAGGGGGCTCGAGTCGACCTCCCCGAACCGTCCAGGGTCAGGACCCGGACCTCAGGGAGCAACGGACATCCGTCTGCGTATACTCTACAGTCCCCTGTGAACCTTCGGACCTGTGACACCACCTACAACGGTGACCCCCAAGTCCACAAATACACACACAGTGGTGGAGACCTCACGGGCAATCACAACGTTCTTCTACGATGGAGTTCACGGGAAGGGATACTCCGAACCGGGTCCAATGTCGGTCGTCCGGGGTACGTCCCCCGGTCTGGGGGTCCTCCGTAGTCCTCGGGGTCCCCAAGCACGGGACACTACCTCCGACACCAAGACACGGTCCCCGTACTGGTCGTTCCGGCGGTCCCAGAGTGCGACCTACAAGTGGAGAGACCATAGCTATCACCACCACCAAACCAGTGAGTTAGGACAGACTGAGAACACTGGGGTACCTGACATCGGGCGGTCCGAGGAGACAGGTACCCTAAGAGGTCCGTTCTTATGGCCTCACCCAACGGTACGGGAGGAGGTCCCCTAGAAGGACTGGGTCCCTACCTTGGACCCAGAGGACCCTTCGGGAAAAATATGAACATATTTTTCCGTTTTTCTATATTTTCCCTATATAGTTGTTTTATTTTGTCTACACTATGGGACCGAAAAGAACTTCTCCTATTCCACCAACCTACCGTAGTGACTAAGTCACCTGTACTTGAACCCGTCTTAGACCCTCTGTCACTCCCTGTCCCTCCGGACCGCACGACGTCAGGCACCCCAGAGTCTCAGTTCTGTGTTGAACCGTTGACTTGTTTTGTAGTAGAGAAAATATGCCTTTATGAATCTCTGCGTGTGGGTCAACACCTCCATCAAAGAGACCAACTAACATTCTGTGTACGTAGACACACACACCTCTTACACTCTGTCGAGGACAAACGTGCCCAGTCGACCCGCAGTCTACACCTAAATTGGTAAAGAAGCAACGTAGCTCACATTAGAAACTTCTTTAGTCTAGTCCGACCTCCACTCAAACTGCAGTAGGCAACACGAGTCGTCCACCCCGACTCCGTGCTCTGTTCGAGGTCCGTACGCCCCAGGGCACCCCCGAGGTGAGGTCCAGCCCCCATGGACTCCTTCCACGACGCCGCCGTCCCGGCGCTCCGCAATCCCACCGCGTCGCCCGCGTAGAGCCTTACAAAGAAGGTCCGACTCCGGAAAAGGGACTTAGTCTCCATGTAAATGTAAAAACACCTCGACGGTCTAAGTACGACTTTTAAAGGTCGGAGTTTGTTATTAAAATTAACAGACACACACTGGCATAAATGAAACACTCGGTAAGGCTGAAATTTGACGCACGTCGGCACAACGACCGGGACAGTCACTGAGTCCTCGTTCAGTGAGGGGTTCAGACAGAAGCCGGCATGAGCTCGCGGCTCGCCGAGACTCCGGAACGGGAGACACCTGCCACTCCTCACCTGGGAAGTCAGGAGGAGGTGCAGACAGACAGAGAGTCAGACAAAGACAAAATCAAAGGACCCTCAGTTTACTTGGATGGAAGATGAACAAAAGGAGACAAAGAGAAGACAAATGTCGTCTCCTGTCGGAAAAGTGGATCTACCTGTCATACATATTCCCTTGTCTAGTCATGCGACCTACAAGACTTGCCTCTGTACCGGCGGAGGGCACCCGGACCATGGTGACGGGGCCCCCTGGCCTCCAAGACACCGGGCTAGAGAGGGGTGAGGAAAGCGTTTGGACGGACGACGAGGGAACCTAGAGCCCAGAACGAACAACACCTAGCACCTGCGTCCCGACCCGCTCCAACGACGTTTGGGTAGCGGAATAGTCCTCGGGGGAGGTACACAGTCCAGACGAGTGTCGACCAAACACCCGTCTCCTTTACCCTTGGTCGGACGGGTGAAGAGTCCAGTCCGACTATCTCGACACTAAAAATATTCTAGATAGAATAACCCCTCCAATTTATTAAAAATCCGGAAAGTACTTCCTTCCTTTTATAAATCCCAGTTCACACCTTCTCCAAAGGTAACGTAAGTCCTTGGAGCAACACTTCTCGACTCTCCTACATCCACAGGCAGTGTTAATCGACCGGTAGTCGAGACGTCAAAATTGACGACGAGCGCACTCCTGTCACTGGAGTGGCTGCCCTCAAAGTCTGGGTCGGCCTTCCTGTGCGGCGGGCAGGCAGAGTCCGGCCCAGACACCCGCGCCCTTCGGCAGGTACGGAGATTGTGAGGCACACAGGCAAAGTCGGGCAGGGACGGCCGAGAGCTGACCGTCGACGGCAGTGTGAGTCCTGGGATGCTCGACTCCTAGCTCCACGTCGGGTTCAGGGTGGTGGCACGGGTGATGCTCTGCCTCCCGTCGGCGCCCCGACACTTCCGCAGTCGGCCCCCGGTAGGGTCGCACGTCCATGGCGAGGCGAGGCTGGTTCGGGCCGGGACGAGTCCCTCCGCGGTCAAGTCGGGTCTCCGACGAGACACCGCTGTCGGTTGTCGAGAAAGACACAAGAATTTTTTGAGAAGTGGAGGGTCGGTCAAATCGACTTATAAGATATGGGTCAACTCCGGGTCAGACGAGCCATGTCCATCCGTCTAACTCCCACGTGTCGGACGTCGGGGACATACCGACATTACGACCCCTCCTCCGAAGGAAAGTCGCTCCCCGTCCCGCGTCCCACTATGGGGCCTCTGGCACCCCACTGGTGACATCAGGACCCCCGTAACCCTCCCGAAGGACCTATCACCACAACCCCACTGGTCGGACCTGGACCCCCTCGATCCTCCTGGGCGACCTACCATAACGACCGTTCACAAAGAAGTGGTTCCTCCCGTGTACCGAGATCGAAAACGAACACTGAGGACCACCCCCGATGTCACTGGGCCCGTGTCGGTCCGTCGACGAAACAGGTCTCCCTGCGACGGGGTATGGGGGCACCCAGGGACTCGCACGGACTGAGTCTTTCCTACCCGCCCTCTTCGGTTCCTCTCTGTCGCACGGGTTCCTCCACGGGACACCGGTCACCCGTCGCACCCGACCCCGACGGTGGATCTGATCCGAGAATTGTCTGAACTGGGACCACGAGACAATGAAGTTCCACAGGACCTCATCCTTTTAGAATTTCTCTTATTTTTATCGAAACTTTATTCTCACGAGGTGAAGGGTCCTGGAAAGATATTGTTAGACATTCTTACTTACAGGTCCCGACCAACTCGGTGCCTCTTCGAAGACGAGTCTTAGGGGGAGTGAGAAAACAAGTCGAGACACCGGGAAGCAGGGACTAAGGACGGGACCCGTGACGTGTCGGTCTGGTGTACGGCCCATGGAACGTGGGACGCACTCCTGTCCGCCTCCGGAAGGCGGGACCCCTCTCAGTCTCGGGTCAGACTCCCGGGAGGTGGACGGGGGTCGGGGTACTCTTGTCTCGGGGAGACGGGCTGGGGACGAGCCTTGGTAGGGGGTCGGGGGTCCACAGGGAAGGGACGGGTGCAAGGGTGGAGGGTCCCGACAAGGGGCCTGCACCGGTGCCAGGGACAAGCGCTCGTCGGCAGTCCTCTCGGAACCGGCTCCAGTGGAGCCCGGTGCAAGTCTAAGTAGGGTTCGATCCAGACAGACCTGTCCAAGGTGAGACCAAACCTCAAAAGTCTCCGACTAAGATTTCTGAGACGAAAGGAGAGACTTCGGACCCTGGGAACCTCCGTCACCGAGGGTTTCACACCAGGGGCTGGACGTCCCAGCAGGAGTGGTACGGAGAAGTTCTACGCTCAAGAGACCGGACGGGTGGGGGGACCCGGGTCTCGACCCGGGACCCAGACTACAACCCCGTGACCGACCCTGGGTGGTGGACAGTCGACCTTTCCTTCCTCGTCCGTGGACGGTGTCCTACAGTCCCGGTCCCGTCGTACCCCCTCCTCCGACCCTCACCCCACCCGAGACCCGTGACGAGGGGACGCGTGTGGGACCCCCCGGTCGAACGTACCGACGTCCGGTCGCACGACTCGACCACGAGTCCGGAGTGGGTGGAACGGTGGCAAGAGGTCGGGGCTTCTATTTGGACTCGAGGGTCCACTCGACAGGAACACCTGCCGTCGTAAGTCAGTGCGCACACTGTGGTGGGCGGCCCGGGACACGACACTGGACACTGTCAGGATGGCCTGTGTGTAAACGGTAGAACAGGGGTTCTCGCCGTCCGGAGCTTCAGGGGGTGAGGACAGACACGGGGGTGGCACTGGACTCGAGGGTCGGGACAGTGAATCCCTTACCACGTCCGGCCCTCCCCTCCGTCGTCCGTGAGGAACAAACATAAGGTGAGGTAAATCTATTTATTTTTGTTTCGACCACTCCCGTCCTCCCACGTCCCTGTTCACCGGCAGGTGGTTGCGTCGTTAGTCCCGGACCTCAGACGCCCTACTGCAACCCCGCTACAAGCGTCGGTGCGCGAGCAACGGTTAGTCATGAGTGAACAAACCACCGAACTGAATCTTCGTGTCGTCCCCGGGGTAGTCACGGGTCCGACACCGGAAAGTCCAGGAGGGTCCACCTCCGTCCAGCCGTTACGGACGTGAATCGGGTCACCGTATTTGTATCACAAATGCCGGGGAGGGCGATACCGAAGGTGACCTTCTTTCACGTAACGGCTTACCTTTTCTGTGATGCAATGTCTCCGCTCCTTTATCGACAATTCACGTCTCTTTACTTTTATTTCGTCGTCTCTTTATTGTCGGTTTACGGGGGAGGGAGCATACAAGACAGCCGGTCCCCACGACAGGACATCCCGTCCCTCGGAGCACGCCTGACCCGCGACGTCTCTACGATCCACGAACCGGCACCGGGGCTCGCTCCCACAGGCACAGGAGCCAGACGACCGGTGCCAGGACCCCTACACAGGGGGTGGGGGCCGGTCCCGGGGTCCGAGCGTAGGGGTGGCCCGTTCACAGACTCCGTGCTCTACGACAATGGGAGAGTCACATCTTGTCTCTCGCTCGACTCTACAAGACCTCCTTAAGACCTTGAACTTTGTCACAAACTTCATAGAATTCGTACTTTCACAATCAGCGAGTCAGTACGGACTGAGAAACACTGGGGTACCTGACATCGGGTGGTCGGAGGAGGCAGGAACCCTAAGAGGTCCGTTCTCATGACCTCACCCATTGGTAAAGGAAGAGGTCCCCCAGAAGGGCTGGGTCCCTAGGTTGGGCCCAGAGGACGTAAATTCCACTTAAGAAATGGCAGACTCGGTGGTCCCTTCGGGGTGGGTTCGTACTTATGGGGTTTTACTGAGCTCAAGTCACACCCACCTTACCCCCACCGACCAAGACCCACATTCGTCACTCCGGGGGGGTGTGGCACGTCGGCTCTCTCTCTCCTTTCGACCGGGGGTCTTTACAGTCGGAGTCGGCCACAGAGGGCGCTCCCGCTCAGGAGACTAGAGCTCCGTTTCTCCTCGATGCACGTCCCGACTCCGTCGTCCATCCTTCTCCCCGAAAATCCCAAACAAAAGAAAAAGTCAATCACCTGGTGTTTAACCCATTTTTATCTTAAACGTCTATTAATATTTTGTTTACTTTTATCTTTTGAGAGAGACAACGACACTTTCGGCCCATTGGTGTTTCAGAATAAGACGCGACTCAATAAAATCGTGTAGGAGGCTGTGTCGCCGAGGAGGGTGGTCCCGCAGCGTCGGAACCGGTCCGGCTAGGCGTGCAGCCCCTTGGCCGACGAGGGGACCCGGGAAGACGCCAGTCGACCAGTCTCCCTTCGGTCCGAAAAAGGGGTCTCGTAGGTCCGACAGGCAGTCTCGACGACAGTGCGCCTCACCCCTCCTCCGGTCGCGTGTATACCCGACCTGTCCCCGAAAGGACGGGCGGATCCTGTGGATCGAGTCGTCCAGACTCAGACGCAGGGGTACGAACAACACTTCAGTCTCCGGCCCTGGTACACGTCCTGTGTCCGGGGAGACACGGGTCTGCACCCCGCTCGACGGGGGGCCCCGGGAGGGGACTTAGATCTGCTGTCGTTTCGTGTCTTGGAAGAAAGATCCGTCTCAGTCTGACATTAGAATCTAATCCCTTGGAAGAAACATCCGTCTTAGTCTGACATTAGAATCTAATCCTTTCCCGAAGCACAAATCCCCGGGAACGGGGGGCAAAAGTAAACCCCCGTGCCTACGTACACCCCGAGCCGGTCGTAGCGAACCTCTGACCCCCCTCACAAAGTCTGACAGGTGGCGGGGTTGAGAGGTCTCCTGGGGCGTCGGGACCACCCGCACAGACCGACGAGACCGTCGGGGAAACCCACGACCGAAGAGTCCGTCCTGTGGACCGGTGGTCGACCCGTCGGGGAAACCCACGACCGAGGAGTCCGTCCTGTGGACCGGTGGTCGACCCTCCGGGGAAACCCACGACCGAGGAGAAGGGGCCCCCGACCTCGACCCACCCGAGGCCGGTCGGAGTCGCTCCGGGTGGCCGTCCGAGCCATACTGCTGCGTCGGTCCCGCTGTCCCGGGGCCCAGACCCGCCGGAAACAACACTACCCTTGTCGCTCCTTCCCCGACACCTGAAGGGACTTGAAGTGTCAGAACGGAAAACAAGACAGTTGTCAAATCTGTGTGCGTGCGTGTCTCACGAGGGGTGAAGACTGGAGAGCCGGCTGCAGGTCCGGTCCCGCAGGCAGAACGGGCGGGAGACGTGACGGAGGGACTGTGGGGCCGGGTCAGGACTCTCGTCTACCGGGACGACCCTTCCAGGGGTCAAGGTCGACGGGGTGCCCCGTCTCCTGGACCCCTCTCTGGACCCCGCAGTGGTGACTGGAGACTGGGTCCCCAGTCTCCTACTGCGAAGTAAATGGGTCAATGGTTTTATCGGGTTCCCTATCGTAGATCGGGGTGTCTGCCGGTCCGGAGTCACTTATTAATTATCCAGTACCTTCGCACTCTGAGCCACCCCGGACAGATAAGGACTTGTCGTGAAGTCAACACTGAACACAGGAACAGGGACACTTACCGGGCACATCGGGGACACACCGGTCCACTCGTCTGCCCTCCGCGTCCGGGTCTGCCGCCCCCGACCCTCCGACCCGACGGGCCCCCCTCCCAGGACCGGGGCGGAGTGCGGGGCTCGCCGGGCGTACGAGGAATCTCACCGGCCGAGGACCCGAGTTCAAACGGGGACTTCTGGCACTGTCGACTGTGGTTCCTTCCTCGGGCGGTCCGTGTCAGTAAAAAAGGGTCTAGTAATTTCAGTCGTACAGTACACCAGTAGTGACAAGTAGAGTGCACCGTAGGGAGGGGTGTGGCGGGGGACGGGGTCCATGATTTCGTGGTCATAAAGTTCTTTACTCGAAGGGCCCTCACGGAGTCATGACATCGATCTGTCGTCACAAAGGAAGTAGACTACAAGACCGCACAAAACGAAATGAGACTCGAAGTACAGTAACAAAGGAATGAACTAACCAAGATTCACCCGCAGAGAAAGACGAGACCTCTATCCCAGTAAATTGGACTTTGGTCTCAAAAGTGTTTTCGGTCTCCGTGTCTGTGATCACCTTCTTTAGGGCAAACTGTCGTTTGGAGGAGCCCGGGTCGCCCCTTGCCTCCCAGCCTGGTGGGACACGTCGTCGGGCCGAGGGGAGGCGGGACCCCCGGGTCTGCGGTGAGCCTGTGCCCAGACTGGGTCGGAGGGGTGTCGCTTTGGGTGGCTCGACGGGAACGTCACTTAGTCAGAAAGTGCCCCGGCGCCCCGTCCCCGTGGAGGGAGGTGAGAAGGACGTCGAGGGTCCGTCCACCGCAAAGGGAGGACCGGAGGAAAGAGTCGGTGTACGTGTCTGGACTTGCCCGAGGGAGAAGCGTCTATTGTCACTGCGGGGCCCCGGGGATCCGGCCAGGGACGTGGTCCGGGAGGGTCGTGATGGGGAGGAGGACGACACGACACGCGTGCCAGGACAGAAAGACCCCCCGAGGCCCATCCTTCCGCGAGCGGGCTCACGACGGGGGTGGGTCGCACGTCGGCCCTTCAGTCCTCGTGGGGCAGGTGTGTGAGACCCGCCCCGTCGTATCAGAAACCACTCGACCCGGGAGGCAGAGGAGAAGAAGCTCTCGGTGACCCGAGACCCGACGCCCTGTCGGCAGATGAGACACAGCCGAGTCCACCGGTCGGGACGGGACACATCCGGTCCGGAGTGGGTCGTCCTGGGCGTCAGGACGGGACCGACGACACGCCATCGGTGGGGAGGTGCCGTGGGCCACCGGTCCCGACCCCGACCGGGCCGCCGTCCGGCTACTGTCCGCACGCCCGCAGACCGCCCGACACGGGAACCGGAGAGCCGCGGAGGCAGCCGGGAGAACGGACCAGGTTGGGTGCCGCGGAGACCCAGTGACCACCGTCTGGGTGTCAGGTCCGAGTCGGAGGTCTCAGTGTGGAGACGAGTGGGCTTGGGGACCCCTCACCGGTGACGGGGTGGGTAGCGCACTACAAATGCCACTCAAGTCTCTCCAACAGGACTCCCAGCTCCCGAGCCCAGCGTCGCAGCCGGGACGGACGGGTTCGAGACCAGACGTCCCTCGATTGGAGGACGACCTCCGGGAGGAAGGAGAGTCCGGCACCTCCTGTGCTCTGCGGGACCCCCCCTTCGGGAGAACGCCCAAACCTCCGGCTTTCGAGTGTGCCGTCAGAGAGTTGAATTAGGTCATGACCCTTCTAAAGCCAATTTTTTTCATCTTGGTCGAACACTTGACCTCAAAAAGAAGGACGTCTCGAGGAAACCCATAACGCACTTCTACGTTTAAAATGTAGACCCAATTTGCGTATTAAAGGGAAATTTAACGGACGAACTGACACATGTTCCTAGGGACGAGCCACATACAAGCATGGTTGACCTTTGAACCAACTTTCATTAAAGTGAGTTAGTTGATCAGGAAACAAACTGCTGCGACGACGGTGACACACACGACACCCTTAAAGTCGCAGGCCATTTAAACCGGAGTTAGTAAGGAGTGGACAGTAGGACGGCACATTCACGACTCGACTCGCGTCATCGATTTTTGTTTGTAGAGACACACATCTTTTGAGTAATCGAGGGCATGGAACTTTTACCTTATTATGTAGGTCAAATCAAATCCAACTTCGTTTCTCTCTAGTAACGATACTGTCCATTAAAATATTTATAATAAAACTGTCTATGATATTCCACCGGTCCCCGTCTTTTGGGTACGTCACCTTGTACACTTCATAAATTTACTGAAGAGAATTTTACTTGAAGTACAAAATTTATTATCTACAAATGGAGGGTCCAATTCGGAATTTATAAGGGTAAAAGTGACTTTACCGTACAAAAATTTTTCCGTCGCAACATGGGTGTTACGTGACGGACGGCCGTCTCGGTCCGGGGTCTCACTCAGGACACCCTAAGCTTCAACAGCAACAGTTTGGTAGACTGGGGCCGGTCTGGTGCACGGCGGGACCCCCGGGGAGGACTGCCTTCCTTGTCCGGCACCGGTGCGCACTCGTTCAGAAGCAGTTCATATAAGAACATAATTTACAGTGTCTTATATTATGGCTCTCCGTCCTAAGTAGAGAAGGAGTCAGAGTCTAAAATAAAAGTGCAAAGGACAACACTTTTGGATCCAGCTCAGGTCGTGTCCAAGAAGTCCTTCGAGCAATCAAACCGTCTTCTGACCTGAGCCCGAGGGGTCGTTCCTTCTCTCGTCGACCCGCCCGGCCCCCCAGCCACGACCAAGGGTCTTGGGAGGGGCTGAGTCGTGACACGAGTCTGCGAGTACCTAGGTGGATCCTCTCACGCACAGGCGGGACCACTCGTCTCGCACGCCAAGGACGTCTTAATTGGAACAGTCGTCCTGGGTGGACTAAGTAGTCCTCACCCGTCGGGGTCGTCCAAGAGACACAACTACCGGAGTCTCTCCGGTAGTACAGTCGGGGTACAGTCGGAGGCAGGTGTGTCGTCCGCCCTCCTGTCGTTCACCTGCAATCCAGAGAGAGTCATTTGAGTCCGAGAACGGTCGAGAGACGAACGACACCCACGAGTCTTTAGTCGGTGTCCGGACTCTGGTCGAGTGATGGAGACGAGTGACGGGTAGCCCGTGCGCAGACCAGGCATGCCCAGTCTGGAACACCCAGCCCTACTAGTGTTCTAACAAGATTATCCTTTCTGGGTGAAACTTCTGCTCGTGTGGGTACCCACGGACCCCGGCGCAGTGTCTGTTTCTGCTATTTTTGTCCCTCGGACTGCGGACTTTGACGACGATGACGGTCCTTTATTCTAGAAATTCGTTGAGGTCCCAGGGTCTCTCTCAGACCTCTCGTGCACACGTGTACAGTCGGACACTCGTAAGTGCACGCCGTACACGTGGACACGTGTGGGCTGGACACACGTGCGGGCTGGACGTAGGAGGAACAGAGGCGTTCTAGAGTGTCACTACGAGCCTACGGGACCCTCGGTAAGACGTCGGGCACTGTAAATTGTTTGTACCCGACAATTTACAATGAACCCATGATGTCTGGCAAGGGGTCTCTGTAGGCGTCTACGGTCACGGGCTGCGACCCTCAGAGTCGACGGCCTGCGAGTGGACTTCGACATTTGAGTGAGTGACCCCGACGTTAGGTCGGCGTCAGTCTCGACCCGAGCCGCCGGACACCAGAGCACACCAGACAACATTGCGGCCCGTCTGGCACAGACGACCCTCTGTCCCGACCTACCTGCCTCAGTACTCCGGTGCGCTCGGCGCGGGACGACTCCATGGCACGCCTAGGGAGAGAGCGGGCCGAGAACCGGACTACGGGTCGAGTAGGAGGGTGCAGCCCCCACCCGTCGGGGCCGCGAGACGAACTACTCACACGCACCGAGAGTGCTCGCCGGACAGTAACAAACCTAAGAGAAGACTCCGGAGTCTTAAATGTTCACTGAAGTAGAGAATTAATTCACTTCAGTCACGTCATCGACCCAGAAACAGTCGCGCAGAACTACCTGCCAAACGACGACCAAAATTGGTGCGACCTTCGTCGCGCGCGAACGAAGGGACCCGACTTCTCTCTGAGTAAAGAGTGACACCCCAGTCTCCTCTCGACCCCTCCGCCGTCGACTCCCGCCCTAGCTCCACCTGTGACGATTGACCCACAGCACCTTTCTTCACCTTTGGTCGGTCCCTTCGCTCGTCACCCTAGAGACGTTCCTCCTCACTCTGTGCCCCGTCTCTTTCACGGCCTCGGGCCGCGGTCTGGACGGTCACTTCAAGGCCGAGCAAACAGAGACCTGGGAGTCGAAGGTAAGACTGTGGGGTCGAACCTTTTTCACTCGGGATCTTCGTCGTTCGTCCCAGAACCTGTACCTCCAGTCGACGACGGCCTGGACCTCCACAGGGCAAAGACACCCAGTGACTAGGGCAGGGGGAACACACAGACTCTTGACAGACGTAAATCAGAGGGAGGTCTGTCAGGGTTCAGGGTTCGGCCGTGACGGACTTTCAAGAACCAGCAGGTCGGACCGGAGGACGAGACACCGACACTTCACTGACAGGTCTGAAGGGTGTCCTGTCTCCGCCTCGGACCTACCGCCCCACCCCTGACTAGGGGGACTTCGGAGTAGATTCGTTCCCGAAACCCCGAGTACATAGCCGGCCTGGACTCTTGTTGGGGTGACGTCCCGGTTAAGAGGGCACAAAGGTGGGCCCCTCGTCCCAACCCGTCTCCCACCCACCGACACGGGAGCGGGTGTACCTTCGTCACTGGCTGTCGGAAGAGCCGACGTGACCAGACCGAGTAACTCGACGGACAACAGGCTTGACGATTGTACTTAGGCTCCTCGTCACTACTGTTGGGCGTTTCCCCTCTCGTCGGGTGACACGGGGGACTCGGACAGACACAGCCGTCGACGGGAGGACCCCAGGACACAGCCCTGGGACCGTCCAGGGCCGAAGACGCCCTCCCCCTAGTCGTGCCCCCGACCGGGACGCGACGGACGAACGAAACCCAAACGGAGAACTCCTGCCGGACGGTACTTGTCCTACCTTCCGTTTAGGTCACGGCAAGGCTCTCCCTAAGAGTGACTCCCCATGTCCCCCTTCGCTCCGCCCTTGGGGTGGGCTCCAGGCGGTCCCCGTCGGCCACTTCCAGGGCCCTCGCCGCGAATTGGGGTCTCACGTCTCAGTCGGGCAGCACACAGACCCCGGGCTCCGACTACCCAAAACACGGGTATGTTCCGGTACATGTCGGGGGGTTGTGTGTGGAGGGTACACCCCACACTTCGACCGTCTTCTGCCCGGTGCCGGACCCCGTGTACCCTGTCCGGGGTCCCGGGGTGCGTGGGTGCCGGACGGCCCGCCTACAGTCAACACAGACCAAACCTCGTAGGACAAAGACCAATCTTGTCCTGACTCACCCTCTTTCACCCAGCTCAGGACAACCCACGTACAGACTTAACTAGTCCCCGCCCGAACACACCTCCCCGAACCGGAGTACTCTACGAACACAGGTGTGCGAACCCGTCTCCTCACAGACACCTGCTCCGGTACCGGGCCTCTGGGGCCGAGAGGAGGGGTGGATGGGGAGGACCCCGGGGACAGCGGTAGGACTCTGCGTTCGTCTGCACACGTCCACACACACCGGGAGCACACGCGAGTACAAGGTCGTGCCCGTCGGCCCACAAGGTGCGACTGAGTGCTCCACAGGTCGGGTCGCCCCCCACCCCCGGCCGGGGTCCGGTGCTCAAAGGGGACGTGGGCGCAGACACCCCTCGCTCCGACCACGTCGCACCCGTGAGTGCCGGGGGAGAAGACGGGCGTCGATGTACCGATGCACCTCTCGCTCGGTGACTGGGACGTCGAGAAGTAGCCGTGCCGCCTGCTGGCCGACGACTCCGGTGTGCGCAAGATGGTCCACGTAGCCTAGTGCCCGTTCTGGCACAGGTGGCGGTCGGTGCTCCGGCAGCAGACGTCGTGGTTCCAGGACCTCTAGGGCGACGACGGCCTCTTGTCGTACGCGCGGTGCATTCGACCCCTGACCCGACCGGGAGTCTCCCTCCCCCTCAGGAGGGGTGCGGAGGTGAAACGAATTGTGAAGTCCTTTGAAATGTTTGTGAATGCTGCCGTCTGAACAAAGGAAGATCCCAAAAGTCCAACGGTGAGTCAAGTGTCGACATGTACGGGGGAGGCACACGTTTACACCGTGTATGAAAAAAGAAAAAAAAATTTTGAAAAGTAAAACATAACCCCATATCGGCTAATTGTTACAACACTATCAGAGTCCACTTGTCGTTTCCCTGAGTCGGTATATGTATACACTTCAGTAAGAGCGGATTGAGGGGGGTGGGGGCGTACCGTGGGAAAAGAAAGACTTTCGAGACACTTTCGGTCTCCTCACCAGTTTTACGACGATTACAACTTCGTAATACCTCTGGTCGCGCAGACCCGACACAAAAGTCACTCCCAAAGACGACTACACTGGTCGACCTTACACGTCCAGTCCGGACCGAGAAACCGCATCTCCACTGAGCTAATCGTTCGATGTCTCAGTAGAAGAGCCCAGGTTCACCCCAGGGACAAACACCGGAGTAATTGGCTCACTGGTGTCACACAGGAAGGGAAGTGAGGGCTCGACGTTTACGCCGTCTCTTTCCCCTGTCGCAACAGGGAGACCTGAGTGGAAGAGGACCCCCGGAGACACCCGCGTCCTACCTCGGAGTTGTGGGACACACAGATCTATTTGTGTATTCCGTCGTCAAGTAATTGTGCCCCAAGAGCCCCCCACAGGTACCCCTGTCGGAGTTTCGACTGAAACGTCCCTCTGTCGTCCACCTTTCCGGGACATGGGCCCACCCAAACCCCGCAGGAGTCCCCTCTCCCTCGAGTCCCGGTACCAACCCCTCCCTCCCATACCCTTCGGTGTCACACCCGAACACACCCCACAACTAGTCAATAAACATTCATCGAGGATTTGGGAGATGCAACATTTGTTTCCCTTTCGGAAGAGAGACACAACCGAAAAGTCCCTAAACTCCCCTAAGTAAGATTCAAAGGGTTTCTGGTCCTCGCCCCGACTGTCGACCCTCTGGGACGACCAGGGAGGTCGTCGACGTCGAGACTGAGGTCGTCGACGTCGAGACTGAGGTCACCGACGCAAATGAGGTACTTTATGGGAAGTCGGGCCCCGTCGTGCCAGTGGTGCCCGGTCCGAAGGGTGGAGAGACCCGGTCCGACACCAGGGCTGGAAGTCCGGAGTACGGCGGAACACACACTCGAAGACTGTCTCTTTTCCCGACCAAAGGTAGACTGTTCAACGGACACCTAACAACACGACCTCCGACCACAACCTACCTTAGTAATTCAATTTACTTTGATCTCCTTTAGTGTACGACGACGACGACGACGATTCAGCGAAGTCAGTACAGGCTGGGACACGTTGGGGTATCTGCCGTCGGGTGGTCCGAAGGGACAGGGACCCTAAGAGGTCTGTTCTTGTGACCTCACCCACGTACTTTCACTTTTCACTTTCACTTCAGCGAGTCAGCACAGACTGAGATCGCTGGGGTACCTGATGTCGGATGCTCCGAGGAGGCAGGTGCCCTAAAAGGTCCGTTTTCATGAGCTTACCCCGCGGTAACGGAAGAGGCCTTTAGTGTACTCCGGGATCGTTTAGGTCCTAGGACTCGACTCCCCTCTGTGAGGGTCTTAGAACCCCTTCCTCCAAAAGTCTCGGGCGGGGCCCACGGAAGGAGACCCCGTAGGTGTGGACGGGTGACGTCCCGGGACTCGCTCACCCCGAGACGGACGAACTCTGGGCCCACGAACTCCCCGACCGAACAGGACGAGGAAGCGGCAGGGGGTGAACTACCCACCTGTACCCCGGTAGGACTGTCCACTCACCTACAGCCCGTCCCGACCCCTGACTCCGTCCGTGCGAACAGAGTGTCGTAGCTGACACGACCCTAGGACTTCGAGTCCTTGAGGCTGTAACTCGACGCGTTCCCCCTCTGCCTGTAGCCCTCTTTCTTGTGCGCCCACGCCGACCAGAAGGCGCAGGTGTAGGGCGTCGGGTTGCCGGCCTGCGACAGCGACGTCCACCGGAGGTTGGGGTAGCTCACGACACTCACGGGGCGGGGGACGACGGGGCACAGGTCCGGCTCTCGGTCAGGGCGGTCTGGGAAGGGAAGGGTGTCGGGTGTCGTAAGGTGGGGCGGGGTCCCCCACACGACACACCGCTGGGGGTAGGAGTGTCGAGCGGACGGGCGACGGAGTCCCTCGTAGGACCGAACAAGGAAACGGAGACTGGACTTGTAGTCAGTCCATAGAAACTGTCGGGGAGGGAGTGCCGGGGGGAGACGGGGCTCCGGGGAGGGAGTGTCGGGAAGAGACGGTGCGCCAGGTGAGAGCGACCTGGGAGGACAGGTCAGAGGTCTACCGGTAGGGGTCCGGCACCCGAGACGACGTCCACCGAGGTCGAAAGACTGGATACCAGAGAGGGGCACTCTTCCTCGTCCCGGGAGTAGAGTCCAGACCAGTGACCCCTCCCGGTACACTCCTGGGACCAGTGACCCCCGGCGTCTCACATAGAAGTGACAACGACGATGTGTCTGGAGACGGGGTAAAGGGTTCGAACCGGCGGACACGGGAGTCGGGAACTCTCGGGTGGTGTAAGTTGAAATCGGACCCCACGGAACGAAACACCCGGGGGGTGGACCAATCTGGACCCCTAGCGGGACAACGACGACCACCCGTCCGACACAGGGGGGATTGGATATCCTGAGGGGTGTCGAAGGGGTCCGGGAAGTCCCCACTAGTGACATCGTCTTGCGCAAGTGAAGGTGTCTCAGTGTGTGTGTGTGCGTGCACACATGTGTGAGTGCATACATGCGTGTGTGCAGAGGCGCACCTGGTCAGTCTCCGCACGACGGAAGGGAAACTGTTACCCAGCACCCACCTGGCCGACGGGTCCTCCCCGACCCCCCGACACCCACCTGGTCGGGAGGGTCCTCCCCAGAGTGACCGAGTGAAGAGCGGGGTGGGGGTGTCGGGTCGCGAGCCGGGTCCTCGACGGGGAGCACCTCTTCGTCTCACGCCGGTCGCCGGGGCAGGAGCCTCCCTTCTCCTACCAGGAGAGGCCGGTGTTGAAAGAAGTCCTGAGGTTCCAGTAAAAACACCTCTTCCGTGGTCCATAAAGGAGAATTTTGGTCGTAGCTCACGAACGACAAACCCACGACCGTTTCCAACCGACCGCCTTCTCCCACGGTACGTGCCAGGGTCCCGGAGGGGTGTACCGAAGCTCCCCGACGCCCACACCCCAGACGAAGACGGACCGATCGTCCACGGAGAAGTCCCCGAGGTTGGTCGAGAACGACCAGACACGGAAAGAATCTTGGCGTCTGGTAGGATCCGTCCATAGGTCGACACGTCACCCGTGCCTTCGGTGTCCCCTGGTGTGACCCGGGTCTCTGGAAAGACACGGCAAACGAGACCACCGTGTCACGGGACGTCACGTCTTCCTCTGTGACCAACGAAAGTTATTGCCACCTGGGACCCCGGCGTCGGTGGGCACACACACACACACACACGCACACGTGTGTACGCGTACCTGGACACAGACACGGACGTCCACACACACGTGTACCTGGACACACACACGTACGTCCACACACACGTGCACCTGGACACACACACGTGTACCTGGACACAGACATACGAGGAGACGTCCAGACTTCCCTTTCTCAGAGATGAGAGACCACAGACCCCTTGGTCCACTGGTCGGACAGTAACTCGACGTCCTACCTATGTCCCCCAATCCCCATCCCCACCCTCATCTCGGCCCCCTTCGTGCCGAGGACGGGGTCCCGACGGGTCGGGACGGGTCGGGTGCACCAGCATTCCCACTCGTACACCGGAGCGGCGAGAGTGTGGGACCCCACACACACATCTCGTGCAAGGAACACCCCTCGACCGGACTCCCCTACGGCGACGGGTATCCGACCTTCCCTCACAGGCGTCCGGCCCAAGACCCCGGTCAACGGGTCGACGAGGAGACTCGGGGTCAGGTCGAGAGCTCGGGTCCCGTCCCGGGGACGACGAGTGGCGTGTGGCGCCTCCGAGAGTCGGAGGCATTACCCCGACTGAAACGTGTCAGACGTCCTTTGAATTCACGAAGCCAGTTTTGCCTGGACTCTCAGAAAGGGCAACCGGAGCAAGACGGACGTGATAACACGGACACTAACCTCTAACAAAATGTCCTCCCTCTTCAGGGCGGACTCATGTCACCACCCCCCTCTTAAGTGTGATGGTCTTACGGGGAGAAACCTCCTCCACTTAAAACTTTATTAAAGTCGCAAACACAAGATTTACACCCGCACCCGTGGCGGAGGGTCGGACACCCGCCGTCCCAGGAGTGGCGTGAACCTCTACATACACCACCCTCGGCCGGCCGCGGGGTCCGACAAAGGAGGTCCTGACAAAGGTCAGTCGGGACTGGAGTTGGACCCACGGCACTACCCTGGCACTCCGCAGAGGGTTAGAGGAGTCGAACAGCACCTGCCCCCGCCCGAGGAGCCAGGGCCACCGACCCAGTACCCAGACGTGCCACCGGCAGCGGACGCCGACCTTCGGCTCAAGGGCCCGTAGACCGACAAGTGACCCGAGGGACCGAGGGGCCGAGGGGCCGGGGGCCGCCCGAGTCACGACGACGGCGAGTGACGGTGCGACCGGACGGGGGTCGGACGACAGAGGACGTCGTAAGGTACAGACCACCCGTCTCCCGTTCTTTGGTCCTTCACCCACCTCTGGTCTGCAGGGCGTTTGCGTACCACGCAGTACTGTTCCCGTCACATTTGTGCGTCGCGTCGACACACAGCACAGCGTGACACAGACACAGATTTGTTTCAACGGCCGTGTAAACGTGTGTACAGGTGTGGTCAGGGCACACAGGTCGTACGTAAGGACCGGATCGTGTGCACGAAGGACTACCCGGAGTTGTCAATGACCCGAAAAGGACCAACTAAAACCCCGCTCTTTGGTGATTTCAGTTAAATCTCACTTTCGGACCAGTAGGAGATCCGAGGACTCCTCCACGGCACACGACCTTTTAAGACAGAAATCAGGGATGAACCTCCGTCGTTCCGACCGTACGTTCGCCACTCCGACCAGGTCCTCGACGACCGGCACCCGTCCTCGTCCTGACACCGACCGGACAGCGTGCAGTCTGTGACCCACTCCACCCACAGATCAGTGGTACAGTGGAGTCGACGAGACTCGTGACGAACCTCAAAGAATTCATAAAGTTCTAAGGAGGACCGGTCCCGACCGACAGTGGACACGGGTGGAACACACTGGTTCGTCCCAGGGTCTCCTCCTACCGGGAGTCCTGTACCCTCGCTCCGAAGAGGGCACCATTCTCCTGGGGAGTTTTTCTCGGTACTTCGTCGACGTGAGTGGAGACTCTACAAGCACAAGAGTCGACGCAAGCACCGCCCTGAGAGGTCCTGGTGGGACTTTAAGACGAGTCCCAAGTCACAGGTCATTCTTCGGTGTCCCGGAAGGGAAGTTCCTGTCGACACCGGAGACTCGGTCTACGGTGGAGGACGTCACCTGCAGGGACTCGCACCCCGGACCCTGTCTGAGTGACCCTCCGGACCGTCCTCGTCCTGCGACTCTACGGGGGGGGTGGGGAGAGAGAGGACGACCTCCAGTCCCCTGAGACAATGCCGAACACGTACTCCCTATATGAACGTGTGTACACACGTCTATAATTTTTGTATATTTTTGTAAATTTATACTCTTGTGCCTCTCTCACGGGTGCACCTCCCCCTAGTCCTCTCTGATCCCTAAACCTCGAACGTGGTGCACAGTGGTCCAAGAGTTAACACTACGAATTTCAGTCGCTACACGTCGGGTCGGAAAGGTACGCCGAGGATCTTTGACACACTGCGAGTTGTCTTGAGTGGTCTCGACCGCCGAAGCCGTCCGATGTACCAAACGACGTCGAACACACACCGACCTGTGTCGGTACCGGGGGTCCCGTAGGAATCACCTGAGACATGGAGGAGTTCCGGGTCTGAGCTCCCCCTGGGGAATCGTGACTCCGAGTCTGTCCGGGGTAGACGGGTCTGAGTCCCGATTTGGTGGGTCCCACATCCGAACCTCCTAGTAGCCCAAGTCGCACTGACGGTCGGTGTACTGGTCTGGTGGAGGGACAGTCTGGACAAGTTTGGATAATGACTCCGGGGTTTGGGGTACACCAGTGTCTGGGTCTTCTCTTGTAGTGCAGGAGTCAGGATTCAGAAGTGTTGTCTTCGTCCTGAACAAAGGACGTCCCTTCCGGACGGTGACGGGTCCTAACTGGTAACCCTTTGTCACGACTGGGAGTCACCCACCTTTTCTCGTCGTCGGTCCGGGGAGACCAGGAATCCTCCGAAAAAGAGTGAAACCCGGAGCCTCGGTTCACCAGGAGGGTGCTGGGACTTGACTTACAAAAGTCGTCAGAACCCCCCCAACACAAAGGGGTCACGGAAGTTACGTCTACTGTCCTCCCACCCCGGGACGACCCCAACCCCCGGTACAGTAGGATAAGGGCCGAGACGGTGGGTCGTCCCAGGAGGTCCTTACAGGGCACTCCCGTAGTCTTGTAGTGGGAGACTTCCGGTCTCCCACGGGTAGGATGAACAGTGAGCGACACCAGCCGACAACCACAGTGCGTACTACGCGTCACCCAGACACACCCGAGTGTACTCGCGTGCGCACAAGGAGGGGACCCGCTCCTTCACTGGAACGAAGTGAGACCTCCGTGTAGACGAACAGGGACGCCCGTAATCTCCGTCGTGGGGGTGGGACCGGGACGCCTCCCGACCTTTGGTCGCTCAAACTCCGTCCCAGTCGACAACCCCTGGGAGCCCCGACGCAGGTCGCCCGGACGAGACAGGGGTGGGACACCTCGTCCCTCGTCCGGCACGCCGCCCCGACGGGGAGGGTCCGGGCCGAGGAGGCGGCCCACACCGCCCCTTCGGAAAGGCTACTGAGTCCGACGTCCCTTAAGGGATTACTGAGCCTTATCAAAATGAGGACCCGAACGTGTGTTAAAGGATGACTCCTCCGGTCGCTCGAGGACTATTCCGACCTCGTGTTTCCGGGCAAGTCCGGGCACCGGAGGGAAGGGCATCCCCGACGCCGACGCAAGGTGTGGGCCACCGGAGGGTCGTCGAAACGTCTTTGTTCCTGCGGTCTCCGACCCCCGTGCTCGGGGTCCGGCCCCGTCACCTTCCTCAGTCGTCAGTCGCCCCACCCCCGCGACCCCTCACAGGGCGCACCCCCAGGGTGTCCCGTCCGTGGCCGGTGGGACCGACGACGAAGCCGGAGGAGGACCTCGTCCTAACGCACACGTGAAGACTGGTGTCTTGTCTGACCCGGTCTCGGGGGTCCGGTTCCACTCCCCGCACCCTCGGGACCCGGACACTCGGCCTGGAGTCACCGGGTAGACGGAGACGGGAAACGAGGCACGAGCAGAGAGACACACGGTCCCTAGACACAAAAGTCTACGACACTGTCCCGACACTCGGACACGCCCACCGGTCCGACCAGTCGAACACCTAGACGAACGTGCCACCCTGGCGACCTGGGGTCCGGTCGTGACCTGCCCTACCACAGCGTGTCGGGTGCTCCCGGACCTCCCCTTCCGGGGAGGGCGGCACGAACAGGAGCCACGCGTGCGGGTGGCGGGTGAGGTGTGGGCACAAAGGGCACGACCGACAAGGTGGCCACCTGGATGTCGGGTAAGGGTCCTCCGACCAGACCAGATACCCGGGAGGACCTCCCACCCGCCACCTGCGACCCACTTCCCGAGACGGTTAGAGATACCTGGTCTTCATTTCGTCAACGTTCCGAAACGGTGTCGACAAGTCCAAAATTGTAAATTACCGACAAAACCCCGTTGCTACCCAAAACAGTATTCTTTTTAACAACAAAAATTTTCCGTGGTTCCTGCACCCTCCGAACCAATGTCCTTCTCAGTAAAACCAAAGGAGTTTGACCACCCCCACCCACCCCGGGTCACCGTGTAGGTGTCGTCCACACCCGGTATGGCTCCCTCGACACAGGTGCCACGAAAGGTGCGCAGGGCCCCTGGGAGACGGCAAATAGCGGGTTCAACCCCTAGCGAGGAAGGGACTCGGGACGGGAGTGTCCTCGACAGACGACGAACGCCTTACGGCCGCGAAAATTCTCACCCCCACAAGAAAGGCAGAGGACAACCAAAAAGGATCTCCTCTCTGCCTACGTCCAGGGGTCCGAGGGCGTCACAAACTACGGGATACCCAGTAGACGACTTACGAGGCGCCCCCGTGAGCCACAGGGCTCCCCGACCACACCGGGCCGTGCAGGTCCGGAGAAACACTGAGTGTAAAGGAGAGACGAGGCGGGAGGCGGGGACGGGTCGGTCGTGACACTCCCTGTTTTTCCGCTACGACAGATTGAATAAATATTAAATCATAAACATTGTGTATGTAAAGAAGAACCTTTTGTCACTCTTTTGTTTTTAATCCGGGTCTTGATAATGATCTATCTACATTGCAAAGTAAACCGCCCGTTGAAATATTTTTTCACGTTTCTCCAGGTACATCCTCTAACCGTAGACAATGAAGGTTTATTGCTGATCCGGAACATCCGTTTCGTACGGACGGTCTCCCCGAAGGATCGTGGCCCTTGTGCCGAGACAGTGGGGTCGGTCGTCCAGGACCCGGAGCGGAGGGAGGTCCCGGACCGGGTCCCTGTTATTCGGGAAAGAAAGTGCCCGTGATCTCGGAAAAGTAAAAAAGTTTGTACGTTTGCCGGTGCCCCATTCCAATTTTTATGGAACACAAAACGTAAAGACACAGGACTACACCGTTCCTCATCAGAGTCTCTCCTAAAAGAATAAGTCGGGGGTCAAGGGGACTCGTCCCGTCCTGGGCACCGAGATCCCGGTGTGAATAATCTTATTGGGACGAGGGTTCTGGGCACTCCCGAGAAGTACGGGTCCATTACTCCGGGGTCGAGGGTGACACACGTGACGTGAGTCCGAGTGTAGGGTCTGCTACCGGAAGGATGGACCCAACGGACGCAAGGAGGATCCAATGAGGGGGAACCTCGCATCTGGGAAAGATGCCGACCGCGATCCCTACGAGTTCCGGGATCGATCCCTGCGAGTTCTCGAGGGAGGACGTCTCACCCCCAGAGGTCGGGGGGCGAGGTCTGGACGTCAGTCCAGACCAACTCGAGGAGGGGACCCCCGGACCGTAGGTGAGAGACCAACTAGTCAGTGCGTCCCTGGGTGAGGGCAGTCGACGACGACTCGGCCGGTCCGTTCCCACCCAGGAGAGTAACGTCCTGAGGGTAGACGGACGCAGGTCAACACTAAACCTCCGGCGGGGAAACTCTGTCTTATTGGCTGAAGGGCTTAGGAAAGAACGTCTACCGGTGGTGTAGACCCTCTACCTCCGTTTCTGACTTCCTCTGGACACGTTCGGCCACTCATACCCGGTCTGCCCACCACCACCCCCGTCCCTCTCACCTGCCTGTCGGATCCCCCCGGCGCACGAGAGACCTGTCCGAGAACTGATGTCTCCCCGAGGACCGGGTTCCGTGTAGCGAAGACTAAACAACGTTACTTGGTGCCTACTCGTGTGTCTCTCTCTCTCGTTCCCTATCTTTACCAACACTTCACGAAGGACTGAGTTCGTGAGAGCCGTGTGCGTCGCGTCCCTCGTCTGTTGCGTCTGCGCCCCACTGGCGTCTCTCGGTCCGTCGAGGACCCGACGTCCGGGGGCGGTCCACCTGGTCCACGCGTGTGTACGGGCCTCGGACACCAGAGGTGACCGGTAACAGTGGTCCCTCGGGTCTGAGCGACGGGAGGCTCTCCTGGGGGGGGAAGGTCTCGGACTCGGGGTGGGGAGTGGCGGACCGGTACGCCCGGGTCCCAAAGGCGGTCGCAGGAACCGAGGAGTGCGCGACAGGAGGGTGGTCCTGTGTTCGAGTTCCAGTCTAGACTCACGACGGGGTGGACGAACAGCACGACCGGTCGTCGGCCCCCTAGACGTCTGGGCGCCAGGTGACACGTGTGAGCAGCAGACGTCCCGGGTCCCGGACGGCGACGGGTAGCCATGTGAACCGAAGGCACCACAAACACCGACGAGTGTGAGTTCCTTCTTTGTCCTCCCCCGGACTCCCTCTTGGTCCTCACTCCGGACTCCCTCTTGGTCCCTCGGACTCCCTCTTGGTCCCCCCGGACTCCCTCTTGGTCCCCCAGGACTGTCTCTTGGTCCTCACTCCGGACTCCCTCTTGGTCCTCACACCGGACTCCCTCTTGGTCCTCACTCCGGACTCCCTCTTGGTCCCTCGGACTCCCTCTTGGTCCCCCCGGACTCCCTCTTGGTCCCCCAGGACTGTCTCTTGGTCCTCACTCCGGACTCCCTCTTGGTCCTCACACCGGACTCCCTCTTGGTCCTCACTCCGGACTCCCTCTTGGTCCTCCCTCCGGACTCCCTCTTGGTCCTCCCCCGGATTCTCTCTTGGTCCTCCCCCGGACTCCCTCTTGGTCCTCCCCCCGGACTCCCTCTTGGTCCTCCCCCCGGACTCCCTCTTGGTCCTCCCCGGGACTGTCTTGGTCCTCCCCCGGACTCTCTCTTGGTCCTCACTCCGGACTCCCTCTTGGTCCTCCCCCCGGACTCCCTCTTGGTCCTCCCCGGGACTGTCTCTTGGTCCTCCCCCGGACTCTCTCTTGGTCCTCACACCGGACTCCCTCTTGGTCCCCCCGGACTCCCTCTTGGTCCTCACTCCGGACTCCCTCTTGGTCCTCCCCCCGGACTCCCTCTTGGTCCCCCCGGACTCCCTCTTGGTCCTCACTCCGGACTCCCTCTTGGTCCTCACTCCGGACTCTCTCTTGGTCCTCGCTCCGGACTCTCTCTTGGTCCTCGCTCCGGACTCCCTCTTGGTCCTCGCTCCGGACTCCCTCTTGGTCCTCGCTCCGGACTCCCTCTTGGTCCTCACCCCGGACTCTCTCTTGGTCCTCACACCGGACTCCCTCTTGGTCCTCACTCCGGACTCCCTCTTGGTCCCTCGGACTCCCTCTTGGTCCCCCCGGACTCCCTCTTGGTCCCCCAGGACTGTCTCTTGGTCCTCACCCCGGACTCCCTCTTGGTCCTCACACCGGACTCCCTCTTGGTCCTCACTCCGGACTCCCTCTTGGTCCTCCCCCCGGACTCTCTCTTGGTCCTCACTCCGGACTCTCTCTTGCCCTCACTCCGGACTCCCTCTTCGTCCTCCCCCGGACTCCCTCTTGGTCCTCCGGGACTCCCTCTTGGTCCCCCCGGACTCCCTCTTGGTCCTCACTCCGGACTCTCTCTTGCCCTCACTCCGGACTCCCTCTTCGTCCCCCGAGACTCTCTCTTGGTCCTCCCGGATTCCCTCTTGGTCCTCACTCCGGACTCCCTCTTGGTCCTCACTCCGGACTCCCTCTTGGTCCTCCCCCAAACTCTCTCTTGCCCTCACTCCGGACTCCCTCTTCGACCTCCCCCGGACTCCCTCTTGGTCCCCCCGGACTCTCTCTTGGTCGTCCCCCGGGCTCCCTCTTGGTCCCCCGGACTCCCTCTTCGTCATTACTCCGGACTCCCTCTTGGTCCTCACTCCGGGCTCCCTCTTGGTCCCTCCCCCTCGCTTCCTGTTGGTTCCGCCCAGGACTCCCTCTTCGTCCTCCGCCAGACTCCCTCTTCGTCCTCCGCCAGACTCCCTCTTCGTCCTCCCCCAGACTCCCTCTTGGTCCCCTCCTAGACTCCTTCTGACCACGGAAGAACGACACAAAGACAGACTTCCGCCGTTTCCAAAGAGGAAGGAGACGTACTCGTGACTGGCCACGCGGAAAGCCCGACGCAGAAATAAAACATTCTTACAGGTCGTCTCGTCGGGACACGAGAGTGGGTATGAGGGTCAGGGACGGAAGACCAACTCCACACCTCTGGAACACAGACTTCGTAAATAACTGCCCAACCTAATGACAGGTGGAGGAAACAGAAGAGTCTCGTCCTTCTTGGAAGTCCATTGTTACGTATCCGGCCGTCCACTAAAAAAAAGAAGATTTTTAGGAAATGAAAATTTTTAAATTTGAATAAATATAATTTACTTTTTTCTTCTTAAAAAAATTACTATTTTCCCTGTTAAATGTTTATTTTATCTATAATATTTGGCAATCTGTGGATTGTCGTTTCTTTGTTTCTATGTATTTCGTTTTTAGTCTTCTTTATGTTCCCTTTTCTTTTTTATATATTAACGGTATTCTGTATAGTTGTAAAGAGACTCTTACAAAATAGTTCACGTCTTCTTTATTCTTATACTTGTAGAACTTACTCCATTATTAAATTTACATTATTTAAATATAAATTAATAAAATATAATGAGAATGTAGGATGCCACTAAAAAACTTCAAGTTTCAAGGAGGTGAGAGAGAGGGAGCAGGGTGACCGGGGAGAACTACCACCGGACACCTGCCAGGTAAGGACTCTTGTGTCCGTCACCCTCAGTAACAAGTTTCAGAGTAAGTACTATTCCTGACTTAAAAGAGGCAACCGGCGCTCTAAACGTCTGCACTAGCGCCATGGGAGACGGGACACAGACCTTAGGGGAGGGAGGTGTGTCCACCGAAGTAGTCCTTCTTCGTGCAACAACAAGTCGACGATTCAACACAGGTTGAGAAACGTTGAGATACCTGACGTCGTATGGTCCGAAGGGACAGGAAGTGGTTGAGGGTCTCGAACGAGTTTGAGTACAGGTAACTCAGCTACTACGGTAGGTCGGTAGAGTAAGAGACAGCGGAGGAGGAGAAAGACGGAAGTTAGAAACCGTCGTAGTCCCAGAAAAGGTCACTCAGTCGAAAAACGTAGTCCACCGGTTTCATGAATGACCTCGAAGTCGAAGTCGTAGTCAGGAAGGTCACTTGTGGGTCCTGACTAGAGGAAATCCTACCTGAACAACCTAGAGGAACGACAGGTTCCCTGAGAGTTCTCAGAAGGGGTCGTGGTATTAAACTTTTGTAGTAAAGAAGCCGCGACTCGGAAGAAATACCAGGTCGAGAGTGTAGGTATTGATGGCGTTCGTAGAAATGGACACTGAAATCGAAGAAGAAGGTTCGTGACTAGGTAAATGTCTTTGGAAAGGAGGGTCCGGGTCCCTCCTGTGGACATAGGGTGACAGTGGTGGGGGGTCCCACAGGTCCGGAGATTGGAGTGTGCGACGGAGTGCCGAGGAGGACCAAGGGATCCCCTTCACGACGACCGAATCCTTGAGGTGAAGACCTGTTCCTGAGGTCCGGGGTGTCAATGTCTCCACCCGGAGTCCAAACGACACTGGTTGTGGTCGGTGACCGCCAGTGGGGCTTTGTCTCCGGGAACCGAGGTCCAAGGTCGGGGGGACATCCGGGTTCAGGAGACGGGGGTCCGATGGGTGGGGAAGAGGGACCCGTCCTTCCTCTCCGGTCGTCTTTGACACGTAAAAACCGTAACTTTATTAAGGCGGTTCAAACGTACAAGTCTAAAAGGCAACAACCCAAAGGAAAAGGTGACACTTGTCACGTATAAAATTTCTTTTGAATTGGTAATAGTCAGCACACAAGACTCTCTTTTCGTACACTTGTCGTTACACGAAGTCCAAATACCAAAGTGGAAAGAATAGAGAATTTACTTCAAATGAAAGTATACAAAGAAGATTAATACTTTCTCACGGTATAAGTAACACCTTTGAACCTTCTATAATTGTTTCAAATTTTTCCTTTTGCGGATCACTTTAAAGTCACCCTACACCGGTGGTAATTGTACACCCGCATAAAGGAAGGTGGGAAAAGGACAGTACCCGCACATAGATGTGCGTGTGTGTGTATGTATGTGTAATATGTAAAGTTGTTCCGACCCACCGTGACGCACACACCAAATACACACTGGAATTCGTCACATATGTCAACCATACATAGATGTGTGTGTGTGTGTGTGATATGTAAAGTTGTTCCAGCCCACCGTGACACACACACCAAATACATGTTGGTACTCTTCACATCTGCCACCCACACACAGACGTGTGTGTGCGCATGTATGTGTAATAGGTACAGTTGTTCCAGCCCACCGTGACACACACACCAAATACATGTTGGTACTCTTCACATCTGCCACCCACACACAGATGTGTGTGTGCATGTATGTGTAATAGGTACAGTTGTTCCAGCCCACCGTGACGCACACACTAAATATATACTGGTACTATTCACATCTGCCACCCAAAAGAGTTTCATTCACCGTACTTATACGACTCACGGCAAACCTGGAGAGCGGGACCACGACCTCTCTGTCCAAAGGGAAGACTGGAGATGGGAGTGACGTGTAAATCACCAAGTAGTACTAAATTATTGGACAGGTCGTATAGTCAGACACGGGTGTAGATTTGTGTCAGGAGGTCAGTGGACCGGGGGGCTGCACCTTGGACGAGTTCCAAGGAACGGGGTAGCTCGTACAGGGCCACGCAGGGACGTCGGTGAGGACGCAGGGTCGAGACCAAGACCAGAGTTGAGCTCGTTCGGGAGACGGAATGACAGAGAACAGGAGCAAAGACGACAACTGAGGCCACAGACGGCAATGACTCGTGGTCGACACACGGGCCACGGTCGTAATGGACGTCAGGGGAGGAGTCTGGTGACGGGACTCCGCACAGAAGGAGCGGGAGAGGGGACACGGTCACTACCTCGCTTCCGAACCTCTACAGTCTCGGGCCCGACTTCACGTCCGGACAGGTCGGGTTCGGTCCGAGGGCCTGTGCCCGACGCCCCGACCCCGTGTCTGCACCGTCTCCACGCCGGGGGCGTCCCGAGACTGACTCGTGTGTACGGGAACGGCCCAGTGGGTGGGAACTGAGGTGACTGAGGCAGAACAAGGTTTACCCTACTTCAATAATTTTGTTATCTTTACGTGAAAGACCGGGAGTACACCAGGGTCCTCTACCTCGGGTCTCGTCCGACGTCCGGACCAGGACGGGTGGGGGGAGGTGATCTACGGGAATCGTCGTCTGACACGGAGTACAAAAGTGGACATTTCCCTTCTCAACGGGACTTCAAGAGAAGTGAAAAGACAAATTTGTAAGAATTCTAAAGTAATAATTGACCTAAGTTAGTTAAAACGACAATTAACCGATGTTGAGAATTTTCACTACGGTGCCTAAAAAGAATGTGTAAAAGGAGAACAATTGACTTTAGCATACTATTTTCAGTGACTTCTTTGGAAAATCCTACACTTTAGAACGGGATGGGGTGAGGGTTTTAGTCCCGGAGAGAACCCACGACTCCGACCCGGGAGCACACCTTCCGGCCCGTGGACTCGTGCGTCTGGGACGGGTCACTGAGGAGACGCACAGGCATGAACTTTCCCCCGTCAAACCACGTCTACAACGACTACAAAGTAAATTTTGGACCTTCTCATTGTTGTCGGAGGCATTTGGGGACCAGGTAACACGGACGGACAGATGGAAGGGCAGGGGTAGGTAAGAGCCCCAGCACCGAACCCGAAACCCGGTGACCGTATCTCGTAGAGGTCCCCCGTGAACGGGACCCAGAGACGACGGTCAATGGACCTGTCCACGAGGACCGAGGTGACGTTCAGCCACGGACCCCCGAATAATCAAAGGACGTCCAGTACGAACCCAAACCCCTGTCTCTCCGCACCCCAGGACGGGTCACCGACCAGGGGAGAACCATGGACACGAGTGCTGAAGAGAGGACTGAGTCAACTGTCGTAGAATCTACTTCGGGTACGGAGGAGGGGCGTGCGGGGGGAGTCGGGGGAGACCCGAGACCGGTGCGTCCTCGGTACCCGGAGTCCGCGAGCCGGCCGGAGAGGTCCCTCTCTGGACGCGTAGAGTGAGAGACGCCCCACTCCCCCCCACCACACCCACCCACACAGGGACCGAACACTCAGCGAGTGGCGGGAGCGGGTGGAGAAAGAGAGATCTTGAGCGACCACCACCTCTAGGGCGGAAAGGCGTTGGTCTCCTATTGGTCGGGACACGTCCAGTCGAAGATACAGACGTTGCCCTTCTCCTTCGCCTCAGTCATGGTCGTGAAGTGGATGGACGGGCGGTTGCCATTGCGAGAGAAAGATTGGCATTTACGGCGGTTGCTTGGGTGCCCCACGAAAAGGATTTTCTTTTAGTCCCTGGGACTGCAAAGTCAGCGAAGTTTGGCACGCCAGCGTGACACCCGGGCCGGCAGTACAGGACAATCGTTCTAGAGTAGCAGCCAAGGAAGGTTTGTCTTCACCTCGAAAACCACACGAAAGGAAGTATGACACCCCCACCCCGACGTAAACCCTCACTGACGACTAGGAAACCTCCGACGAACGGTTACACTTTGGCGGTTCCCCCGCTCTTCCACGTCGACAAAACAAGAGTCTTCGACTACTCCACCGGAGCCGTACTCAAATTTAAGAGCTCTACGAATTCCACCTTTACGTTTATCAACAGTACTAAAACGTCCACGAACTCTTTATTTGGACTCCGGACTCCGACCACTGACCACACCAGTAAGTGATTGTACTACCAAGACAGGGGTTCGACTACAGGGTGTATTTTGAGAGCCGACCTTTTAACGGAGAGGGGAGCTGGCCCTCCGAGAACGGGGGTTTGTGGGAAGCAACAACAACAAGTCGGCGAGTCAGTACAGGCTGAGAAACGCTGGCGTACCTGACGTCGTACGGTCCGGAGGGACAAGAGGTGACAGTGGGCGTCAAACGAGTTCAAGTACAGGTAACTCAGCCACTACGATAAAGTGGTTTGTGGGAAACGAACTCGTTTTTGTGGAACAAGTGTACCAGGTAAGTGTGTGAAATTCCCACCAAAGAGCAAGATATTTCCGGACAAACGTGGACAAGGTGCAAGGTCCGACAAAAGAATTCCTCTCGTCGTGACAACAACGAAGAGGAGACTTGAGCATCCGTCAACAACGGGTCGTCTCGAGTCGGGACGTCGGACCACGGGGCCGGGGGTGGTGGAGGAGGTCCGTCCGTCCAGACACAGGTCTCTCCTGGCTCAGAACTAAGGCAACACACTACATTCACGTCGACAATATGACACCGAAAACAAGACTTCTGAACTCTCTAGGGACAATAGATTCTCCATTTAGTGTATGAATCTTGATTGACGTTTTCGTCGATACAGGAATACTTCTACAAAAACCTCTGAAGTCAGAAGAGATTTACACTTTGGGAGGTACAGTGTTATCTGATCCACTGTCTTTCGGGACCTTTTGGACACCGGTAGTCTGTCATCTTAATTGACAAAAGGTCCTTTTGTCATCGGTTCCGAGAGGTCCAAACTTATTGCACCAAAACGACATTTCAGTGGCGCAGTGCTCGTACGTGCACCTGTCTCGGCGTCCTTGCGCACGACGGCACCCGGGCACGTGCTCCTCTTACAGACGGAAGGACGGGACCCGGGTAGACGTGTAGACACCAGTCATGACCCACGTGGAGAGTTCAGGACGGACGATAACCTGTGTCATGACGTCGGGACCACCGTCTTTATGAGTCACAACTGAACTTTTACATTGTCAGTGCATGATTAATTTTAAGTTCACACCAACTGATTTTTAGCTTACAATATTTCTTTTTAGTGAAAGACTTCGTCAAATCTTTGATCAAGTTTGCAGCAAAGGATGTAAAGTGAGGTCTAAGTGGAAGGGTGATTGTGTCTACGGGGTCACAAGCCCCCCGGAAAGTCTACCCCCATGACTCCGGGGGTTTCTCTACAACGACTCCAGCACCCGCCCCGACAGAACCCCGGGAGTAGAGGGGAAGGACGTCGACAGCAAGTCAGGACGTCCGGGGAGGTGGTCGTCACTGGACGGGGTCGAGGTGTGGGATGACGGGGATACAGACGGGTCTTACGGGGAAGGTCGACCACTGGGACGAGGTGGGCGTTTAGGAGACAGGTAGAGAGACAGGCAGGTCTCGTACCGACACACCGGACCAGAGGGAAGTGTAGAGAGGACCTGTAAACGAAGTAGGGGTCTCCGGTTCCCCCGGTACGGTGGACGGGGACCTCGGGTCGGGACGGGTGGAAGGACTCACCAGAGGTACGGGGTTCCCGGACACTAGTGTCTGTGAGGTGACCTGATGTCCAAGGGACACTCGTCGGGGATCCGTCGGGACTGAGGAATGGTTTAGTGTCCCCGGTAGGGATATACACACCCACAAAAAGAAAAGTTTTTTTATTTACGTACTTACTTTTTTGTCTTAAGTTCAAAGGTCAAAGCCCAAAGCACAAGAACGGTGACAGTGGCGGAGGAAGTCGAAGTCCGACTCAGAAATATCGTCAGCACCACGACCCCGCCACCCGCCCGTCTCGGGGTGTAGGGGTTGGGGCGGGGTGTAGAACAGAGTTGGGACGGGAGTGGGGGCCTTCGGAGCTGGTGTCCCTTCGGGTGGCGTCGGGGGACAGGGGACGGCAGGTGGTGTAGTGCAATCGTAGTCGACAAGTCGGACCTTCCCTCAGGACCGACGACCGGATGTACCCCGGGTCCGTCAAACCCAGGGAAGGGACCACCGAGTCTGCCATTTCTCAGGTGGACGTTACGACCTCTGGACCCAAGTTAGGGACCCAGTCTTTCTAGGGACCTCCTCCCGTACCGTTGGTGAGGTCATAAGACCGGACCTCCCGATGTCAGGTACCCCAGCGTTTCTCAGTCTGTGCGGACTCACTGAAAGTGAAAGCAAAAGAAAGGGAGCACCCCTCTTCAGAGGTCGACGCCACCCTGTGGGTCCCGCTCGGCTCGCCCGTCCCAGTCCGAGGAGCGTCACAGAGACCCGCTTCCAGCTCCCGTCTCGTCTCCTCTCGTCTGTAGGTCCGCGAACACGACGTCTGTGTGGCGTACACCGGCCCCGTAAAGGGAGCCACAGACCAACCAGTGGCAGGCCCAAATTGAGTGTCAGAAGACTTTCCTTCGCACGTCAGAGACCCCATCGACTCGACTCCCGGGACCAGGACAGCACCCTGACTCTGGGAGGCCCCTCGTCACTGCCAGGAATTCAAGGGTGTATGGTCGACACAATTTCTACGTTTCGTCGGACGGACACCCCTCGCCGGGGGCTCAGACCCCCTGCCGTCAGAGGTGAAGTCGACACAGGGACCTCGAGCGCAAGAACCGTCACGGGCCACGGGGACCCTGTCCGTCGGACGTGCGTCCCTTCTTCGGGTCGAGTGCTGGCGCCCCAGTGTCTCCCTTCAGACGTGCGACGACTCAACTCCCAGGTCGTCTCGGACCCCAGACCTCTCGGACAGAGACCAGACTCTACGAAGATCGACAAGGGGTCTGACGGTCGACACCGCGGACCGGGGGACGGATGGACAACGAGTCCGGAGTTCCCAGGGTCTCGAAGCGGCCCTAATACTCTTTCGGGAGCCCTGTGAGTCCGCGGGTGCACCGGAGGCGGCTGCCTCTTCGGCAGAGGTTCCCAGACTCCGGCTCCCAGCGTGTGAACGACCCAGGTCCAGTCGGCCCACCGGCCCCGACCACCGGTCTCAGTGTCCGTCCGTCGACAGGGCGGGCCCGGCAGTCGGGACACTGGAACGGAGTGTCGGTCGAGACCCGACTGGAAAGACGACCCGCGGACCGAGAAGAAAGGGACTCAAGCACCGCGAGTGTAAGGTAGGGTTCAGAACTGGAGGGTCTTCGGTCACACGTGTGGGCCGTCACTGACTCCTTCCGCGGGCCGAGGGCTCGAAGGCCCCGGCGGGGGTCCGGCGGGAGACTGGTGAGGAGACTCGGTCCGGAGTGCCCACGGGTGAGAAATCACAGGGGAGTGCAGCGTCTAGGCTTACCCGGGGGTGCGGGGGAGGGGTGGGGTACAGTGTCGACGTAGAAACACCGGAACTGGCGTCCCTCGGCACGGAGACTAGGACTCTATGTGCACACACACACGAGCACACACACACGTGTGTCGGACACAGCGAACGAACCTCGTCGGCACAGGTCTCGGGTGACTTCGACCCCGAAGTCAGACAGGGGTGGGAAGTGGGACTCCCGGGGCCCGACTCGAAAGAGTGGAGCAGAGGACCACCCTTGCCCCCCGGCTCCTCTCCCAACGTCTACCTGAAGACAGGTGTGGTCCCAGGCCGACCGGAGCGGAGTAGAGTCTCCTGGGCAGCCGGGGGACCGACCCGTCCACGATCACAAGGGGGTTGTACCCGCCTCCTGATCCCCACAGGAAGGACCCGGATGTCGGGGATTTGAAGAGGGGTCTCCGACTCACCCCGGCCCACGTCCGCCCTCCCGCCACCCCCCTCTCGGCGACACCAACCACCGGACCGGTCACAGGGACCCACAAGACCTTGGAACGCTCAGTCGAGTCGGCACACCGGCCTCCCGGCCCGTCCCACCCCCGAGTACGTCCGTGGACCGATCCGAAAAGGACGACAATACTTTGGGGTCGAAACACCCGAGGGAGTGTCGAGGTCGACCCGTGCTCCCTAGGCACAAAGGTCGAGAAAGGTGCAATTTGGACGGTGTGTCCCCTCGACCCTCGACCAGCGGACACAGGTCCCGGGACGACGGCCGGGGTCTCCCTGCTCAACCCCCTCCCCCGAACCTGTGAGAAACGACACCCAGAGTCGAGGAACGACACCCAGACCGGACGCACGGCGACCGAAACCACAGACTTGGACCACCACCTCTCGGGTCCGCAACCTCCCCTGACCTCTGACAAATGGAGACTTCCGGAGGTACCCCAGTCGGGGCAGTCGACAGAACTGGTCGCTGACGAAGTCCGACGACGGGTCGGAGCTGAGACGTCCCTCACCAGACTCGAACCTTCTCTTCTTACTACCCCCGCCCACTTAACCCCCGGACTTGACTACCCTTTCTCGCACCCGCGGGAAAGGCACCCCCAGACTCGGTCCTCGGGTCGTGTCTGTGTGGTCCGGAGGGGACGTCTCTGGCAGTGTGTGTCGCCTTGCTCCTCCCACCTCCCACCTGTGGCTCCCGGTGGCTTTGGGTCCCGCCAGACTCAGTCCGCACTCCGCTCCGGGGGTCCGTGTTGGAGCGTCTCGCTGAACCACTGAGGACCAGGGGTGCTCCGTGAGTGTGTCTCCAGTGGGGTCCGGCCGGGGACCCGGGGGCTCAGTGTCGGGACCGGCACGTCGACGGACCTGGTTTGCGTCCTCCCACTCGGTGCCAGGAAGACTACGTCGAAAGAGCCGTGGACCACTTTGGGCTTTCACTGGGTGAACAACCAAGTAAACCAGACAAGACGGGCGGTAGGTAGTAGTCGGATTGGTCCCCTCAGCCTAAGGGTCCGCCCCGGCTGGGTCGTCACGGTAGCGGAGCCTGCCGGTCCGGCGGAACGGTCGAGTGTGGGGTGTACAGACGGAATCTCGGCACTTCGGCCGGGTAGAGTCACACGGGCTCGGACGTCAGCGCGGTAGAGAGCCCCAGGGGAACTGCGAGGACGTCTCGACGACCCGCCGTGGGGGTCCTACGGACCCCCCAGGGCCTCTCCTACCCGGAGGGTGGGGTAGCCCGAACCGGCCTCGAGGGGGGTCGTGTCTGGACTCCAGAGTCACGGACGGCGCCAGTACTCCAAGGGCGGGGCTCGGCCCTCGAACAGGAGACCCTGGGTCCTGGACTACGTTCACGCATCTCTCCGGCCTCGAACAGGCGTCTCCTCCTCTGCAGTGAGAACGACCGTACACGAACTCTGGGGAGCAGGAGACCAGGCCGACGGGCGGGGGTCCTGAACGTATCTCCACGGGCGAGTGACCCCGACCGTCGAGTCCGTCGAGGGCACGGGTGCTAAGGACGGAGTCTTTGGTACGGGACTTCAATACAACACCCACAGACACAAGTACCGAGCTTACAGTGCATTGTTTGTCTTCTGTCAAACCCGAAACGAGAGACTCCTGTCGGAGAGACCACGGCCGCCCCGGCCCGCCCGAGTGCCTCAGGAGCACCCCGCGACAGGAGTCCACCGAGACGTCCGCGGCCCGCCGCAGAGGTGTCTCCAGGGTCGGGCGGACCCTCCGACTCCAGTCGAGTCCACGACCCCCACGGCCCCTCCCCCGGACCGGGTAGACCGAGCGTCTACGGGGGGGTAACACAGGCGAAGTGACACAGGGGGGCACACAGGGGAGGTACAGGGGCACGGGGGCACGGGGGGGTACACAAGGGACACAGGGGAGTGACACAGGTACAGGGGGAGGGACACGGGGGGAGCAGGGGGAGTCACAGGTACAGGGGGAGGGACACAGGGGACACGGGGGAGTCACAGGTACAGGGGGAGGGACACAGGGGGGCACACAGGGAGAGGGACACAGGGAGGCACAGGGTACAAGGGGGGCACACAGGGGGAGGTACAGGGGGGTACAGGGCACAGGGGGAGTGACACGGGGAGGTGCAGGGGGCGTAGGGGGTACAGTTACCTGTCACTCTCGGAGAGAGACATGGTGCCGGGCACCACAGCCGGGAGAGGGGAGGGACTGGTCGGAGGAGGGACGACAGACGGAGGTCTACGGTCGTGGGTACACCCCGTCCAGGTAACCGTCGTCGGGGAACCCAACACCCGAGTCGGGTTGGGACCGAGGAGGACGTCGTCGCCCTTGGTACGAACAGCCCGGGAGCCAGGGGAGGATTGACCTGCAGTGGACTGGCCCCCGTACCCCGTCGGGACTCCGGTGCGTCGGCCGTCCACGAAGGCCCCGGGCTCAGGGGGGTGGGCGCACGCCATACCTGGGTCCGGGAGTAGGGTCCACACCGGTACAGGCAGACAGGCAGTCCTCTCACGGAGAAGAGTCGCAGACAGTGACAAAGAACAGGTCACCAGAGGCAGACATACGGCACGGTCCACAGCACTCCTCTCGCCCGTCCACACGGTCCTGGGGTACAGACGACGTGCGACGAACCTTCACGGGGACCGGCCCGACTGAGCGACCCCAGAGGGAGTCAGTGGCAGGACCGTGGCACACCTCGGGGGTCCCACCCGGCCGCCAGCAGAGGAGTTCTCGTGCTCAAAGAAGGGTTTCCCTCGGCAGCTCTACCGGAGCACGACCCCGAATTCCCACCCCCGCTCGTGACCTACGTCTGTGCCCTTCTGCAGACTCACTCCTCCGGGGCGAGCCGCCCCAGTGGCTCCTCGGCCTCGACACGCGGGCGCTCCTGGGCCCCCGACGTCCACCCCCCTGCGTTGGACCCAGTGCAGGTGGGAGACACCACCCCTGAGCCCCAGGCGTGCCCGAGTGCTGGACTGCGGTCACGGGCGCCGGCGTGTCTGCGGGAGGACGAGGGCGGGAGGCGGTCGGGGCCCCCACGCCCACGACGCTCCGTCCGTCTGGTCGGGGCCGCAAAGGGGTGTCGTGGAGGTCTCGTCCGCTCCGCCCGCCTCCCGACCAATTTCGCGACCTCCCCGTGGACTCCTTCCTCCACTCGGACGGAACCGTGGTTCGACTCCTGGGCCGCACCCTCTCCTCGGGGCTCCCGCTACCGAATTGAACGTCCTGCACGGCGAGGCTCCGGGGCCCGGGACGTGCACCCGAGGCTGCGTCTCGGATTGACCGCGGCAGGCCCGGCGCGCACGCGTCCTCGCCGGCGCCCGAACAGCCCACTGAAGTCGCGGCCCCGACGGGCCAGCCTTCCGGGGCGGGGTCGCGCGGGGGACGGCGAAGGATACCAGGACCGACCTTCGGCAGGGGGCGACCCGTCGCGCCAGGCACCTCAGCGCCGGACCTCGAGCCTGGTGGGGTCCGCCCTCCGGCCGAGGACCTCTCCGGTGGAGCGGGCGCGCCCTCGGCGGAGTGTGGCCCGAAGAGTCGCCCGTCGTCCGCTCGCGTGGCGACCCAGACACTGGGCACCCTGACCGCAGAGACAGTTCCGGGGGCCCGGCGAGAGGGGCGGTGGAGCGACCCTACACCCCGAGTCCCGACCTCGGGGTCAGTCCTCCGTGCGTCTCGAGTCTGGGTCAACTCCGTAGAGGACTTCACCGAAGGTGCACCCCGGGATCCGATCCCCCTGCCACGAATAACGTCTTCGGGGTCCGACACCGGTGGCTGGTGTCCACACGTCTAACCTCCCCTCCCCAGCGTAGACTCTCACCAAGACGTGTGTGGGAGTCTGCACCCCGGGTGTCCGTGTGGCTTGGAACCCCTGGGTCGGACCTGAGTCTTGTCGGAACCCGGGTCGGGCACGGGAGGGGACGTCCCGCTGCAGGTACACCCCTTCATCGTGTGGGTGTGCCAGCGACCTCTGGGCGTCCTTCCCTCTGTTCCTCAGTTCCTCTGGGCGGGGGTGCCCGGCGTCCTCTGGGTGTTCTTCCCCCTGTTCCTCAGTTCCTCTGGGCGGGGGTGCCCGGCGTCCTCTGGGCTTCTTCCCTCTGTACCTCAGTGCCCTTTGGACGTGGGTGCCCGGCGCCCTCTAGGCGTTCTTCTCCCTGTTCCTCAGCCCTCTGGGTGGGGGTGCCCGGCACCCTCTGGGCGTTCTTCCCCCTGTACCTCAGTGCCCTTTGGACGGGGGTGCCCCGGTACCCTCTGGGTGTTCTTCCCCCTGTACCTCAGAACCCTCTGGGTGTGGGTACCCGGCGTCCTCTGGGCGTTCTTCCCCCTGTACCTCAGTTCCTCTGGGCGGGGGTGCCCGGCGTCCTCTGGGCGTTCTTCCCCCTGTACCTCAGTGCCCTTTGGGTGGGGGTGCCCCGGTACCCTCTGGGCGTTCTTCCCCCTGTACCTCAGTTCCTCTAGGCGGGGGTGCCCGGCGCCCTCTGGGCGTTCTTCTCCCTGTACCTCAGAACCCTCTGGGTGTCGGTGCCCGGCGCCCTCTGGGCGTCCTTCCCCCTGTGCCTCAGAGCCCTCTGGGTGTGGGTACCCGGCGCCCTCTGGGTGTGCTTCCCCCTGAATCTCAGTGCCTTTTGGTCGTGGGTACCTTGGCCCCCTCTGTATATGGGTACCCTCTGGGTGTCCCGATGACGTCCTTGGTCCTGGACGCCCACAAAGGGCTGTACGCTAGGTGGACCCTGTCGACCGGGAAGAAGTGCAGGCGGCCGTCGGACCCTCCGCAGGGACTTAGGACGAGGCATCGTAGACCTCGGGGAGTGTGTTTCGGGACTGGTCGATACGCGAGCTCTCTCTTCAGAGAGCGGGTCATTTCCTGGCGGTCACGGCGAACCCGTGGCCCGTCCGGTCCCGACGTCCTCAACCGGACCGACTACCTCTGACTGGTCGTGGCCCTCACTCCTACGGACGACACGGGTGTGGACGGTACGACCTGTGTAGAACAGGTTCCTACGGTCCCTGTGGGGTCGAAAGATGGACTGCACTGAAACCCCTGTACTCACTACTGGGACCGAGACGGACGTCCTCCGGCGTGCCACCGGTAGTGGGCGAGACGAGGAGGGGTCGGAAGGTCGACGTCGTGACGGACCCCTGGACCACGGAGGGACGGGTGTCTCCGCCCTTCTTGTCCTTGTCCCGACCCCTCCCCCGTGTCCCTCCCGTTCTGGCTTCCCTTGCTGAGGTGACCCGTAGGACCCATGTTCGGTCCTGGACCGCTGCGACTCGCCCCGGTGCACGAGAGTACGGTCACAGGGGTCCAGGGTCGATGCGTCGGTGCCACGACGGGTCCGTGGGACACCTGCCCGAAACCCTTTCGGTCAGGAGTAGGAGGTCCGACGACACCCAACGTTCGTGGTCGGTATTGTCTCTTGTCTACACGTGGGCGTGACCGAGCTCTGGTACAATGTCGCTTCGACTCAGACTCTCTCCTCGAAATAAATGAATTCCGCCTCCGACCCACGCGCCTCCGGGCGCCCGACCCTCCTTCTCCCCGCAAGGGAGGCGCGGCGGGTGGGGTTGCGGTCCTCCGGTCGGAGTGTGTGTGCTTCTCCGCTTCTGTACTAGTCCTCCCAGACCACTGTCGCGCAACAGGAAGGAGGCAGACGTGTACCGTCACGGCCCGCAGACAACACTTTAGTTGCCACGAGAGCGGTCAGCGAGAGGTCCCTCGCGCTGGTAGTCCCACAGGGAACACTCGTACACGTATTCTCCGTCGTTGGTTCCTCTTTACTCTGTGTCCTTCATTCGGCCGTCCGTCCCACCCGTGCCACCTCGGGCCGGGTGGCGTCTGGGGTCCCGCGCCCCAGTCGCGGGAGTCCCGGACCAGTCCGGGTGTCGGACCTCCCTTCCTTCCCTGGCAGGTCGCGGACACCACGGTGAAGGTCGGGCCGAAAGGCGTGGGACCCCCATGGGTCTCCGTGACGCGTCCTGGGACACTGGCGTCAGCACGTAAAAGGGGACCCTTGCTTGGGCACGCGCCCTTCCTCTTGACCGTAAGAACGACCACATTTTCCCAAAGGAACAGATTGCCGACTTCAGAAGAGAGGACGTCGTTTACCTGTGAGCGGAAAAGACAACCTAAAAATGACTAGAGACTCGCGGTAGAATGAGAGACGAGTTCAAGTGGGGCACAGTGAATAGTCTATCATACAGCCATCGTCGTCTTTGCGTCATCATGTAGGTTCAATTTTAAAAGTGAAACTAACGATGTTTAGGTGTCCGGGAACCCAGGTCCGAAGACGATGTCGAGCGTCTACCCAAAAATATCGTGTAATCACGGCGTCCTCTCAGGTTCCTTTTGTCACGAGAGCCGGACTCTTGGTCGACGTCGAGAGGGCTCGGCTACTGAGTGCGAGAGCAAAATTAACCCACCCTCTTGGTCCGTCCTCTGTGTGTCCCTGAGTCAGTTTCGCGACAAACAAAAGCCTCCCATAGGATCGGTGTTCGGGCGGGGCCACGAGGGTAGACGTCGAGTACAAATAAATTAAAAAAAAAAGGAGGAGCGTCAAGGTTAGTATTTTTGCCTCGGGTCGCTACTAATGCTCGGACGGGAGTGGACACCTGGTTACTCGGTCCCGAACTCGGGCGAGGGGTTCGGAACGATGCCGGTCGGCGAGCGGGACGGCGGGCTGGGCCCACGGACGGAGTACGGGCCGAAGGGTAGGGCAGGCGTCCCGTCACGGTCGGGGCTCGAGGTGCTGGAGAGGACACGGGGAATACCGAGCCGGTGCCGACCGGGCCCGGTGTCGGGGGAGCCTGAAGGCGCCGGTCAGCCGCCCCAGGAGCGGTCGGTCCTCCGCGGCTCTGGGAGCCCGCACGGAGGACCCGGGGGGGTCGGCGGCGGGGGGTGAGACGACGTCGGTGTCCACTCAGGCTGCAGCTCGCCATCGACGAGAGGCCCCGCGGCCGGTCGCGAGACAGGGGTGTCGGGGAGGAGAGGCGACGGCGGGCCCTGGGCTCTCGGCTGGGTGGACGTCGGGACACCGGGTCGCGTGGGGACGCCCTGCCCGGTGGTCGTCGTGGTCGGTGAGCTCCAAGGCTCGTCACTCGGACGGCGGCGGGCCGGGGGCGGCGGCGGGCTCCACGCACTCCTGTCATTAGCATCAGACCGGGGGTAAAGGCATTGCCAGTTCGCTCTCGGAGTCCTCGACCTGGGCGAGCTGGACCTACTGCCATTCACGGGCGGCGTCGTCCTCGTGCGGGTCGGGACCCGGCTCCCCGGGGCCGGGCCTCGCACGGGTGACGGGGTCCTCACACGGGCCGGACACAGTGAGGTCTTTCAGGGTCGCCAGTCGTCACGGTGGCAGTCAGTCACCCCCTGCGGTAGGGGCGGGTCACCCACGGATACGACACGTAGGACCCCCGTGCACCAGGGACACCGTCACGGTCCGCACCACTGGTGCCAGGGACCTTGTGCCGGGGGTGGTCGACTCTACAGGGTACTCCTGTTCTCCGGAGGAACCTGAGCCGACACCCGGGTCGAACAACGAATCGCAGATTTCACGGAGAGATCAAGGCACTTGGCAGTAATTCACCAGTTTATCGATTTTCACTCACCGAAAGTGGGACAAGTCGAACACTTTGGTACACAAGACACGCACAAACGGCAACGCAGGTCAGGAAACGTTGGGAGCTGACATTGGGAGGACCGAGGAGACAGGTACCCTAAGAGGTCGTTCTTGTGACCTCACCCAACGGGTCTAGGTTCCCAAGAAGGACTACGTCCCTAGTCCGGGCACACAGAGGACGTGGTCGGCCGCCCGAGAAGTGGTGACACGACGGACCCTCGGGTCACTAGTCTAGCCCCCCACCGCGCCGTGAGGTCGCGTGGGTGGGTCGTGTCGCGGACGAGGCGACCCTACTCAAACCCACCTACATTTCGCACGAAAACCCTACGGACGTCAATCCAACTACTACGTCTGAAAGACTATACTCCAGAAGGATACTTTACTACCGTCTACCGTGGACTAGCTCTCTAAAGAAAAGAACGAAACCCTGTTTTCCGGTCCCGGGGTCCACAACAGTGTCCACTGAGCCACGAGCACACCCGGGGCGTACCGCGTAGACACACCCGCAGACCGGAGACAGTCGGTCGTCGGGTAGAGGGGCCACACGCAGTGAGGGACTCGTCCCATACTGGGTCACGGATGGACGGTGGGTCGAGGGGTCGACGTCCTGAGTCCCTCGGGTCCTTGGCGTCCTGTCAGGACCCGTGTCGGGGTGTGGGGGTGGGGCAGTCGGTGGAACCGGAAAGACGGAGGTGACAACGCCGAGGACCAGAAGAGGGACTTTAGCCTCGGTCTGTGCACCCGCAGAAGGAAGGTACTGACGGTAGAGGGGGTGCGGACACAAGACGCGGTCCCTGGGAGGTCCCTCTCAGCGACCCGCACGCCAGGGTCCGCACCCGTGTCCCGGGGGTCGTGGGTGGGAGTGGAAGCCACGGGTAAGGGTGGACTTCACACCCATGTCGACCTGAGCCCTGTGTACCCGGAAGGACACCCCTGTAGACCAGTGTCGGGGGTCGGGTCACTGGTCCTCCCGGGACCCGCACCGTCCAGGGGCAAGCGAGACCACCTGGGGCCCGGACCCTCCAGAGGGAGGCTAGCCCGCCGGACCGGGGGAAGGTCACGGGGAGGACGAGGAAGGAGTACGCTCGAGTGGTCGAGCACTCACAAGAACAAGGATTTACGAGCGAAGTGTCCTCCGCGGGGGAAACGTCCGACACGAACACCCAAGGATCTCTCCGGTAGAGACGAGTGGTACCAGGGTCGGGTCCTGGATGAGCGAGTGGCCTCGATGGTACATTTACGCTCAGTCGGGGAACAGTCACTGGCAGACCACGTCTTATTTCCGTAGCACTCGGACCCTTGGACTCAGGGGTCGGACCTATGGTTCCCCCAACCCCGCCTAGAGTGACCAGAAAGACTGACCCACCCCTCCCATGCGTCCACAGTACCCCACTGACCCCCGGAGCTCCCCAAAGACATTACGAATCTACTGAATTCTCCCGTGGTCATTAGATTAGGGAGTGGTCGGAGCGGAAATGTGCAGTATACACCAGCTCCACAGACTTTTAACTAAACACTTCTCTCAACCACAGGTCCCCATACGCGTGACGCCGGGGTTCCGGACTAGGTCCCCACACACCACGTCAGGACTCGGGACGTCCCTCTCTCTTAGGTAGCCGACCCCGGCTAGGGACTAAATCTTTGTCCGGGGACACTTTCCAGACCTCCTCTACCCCCCTAGCAACCTTAAGTGAGGTCCGGTACACTCAGAGATGAACACAGACACAAACCTAAACGTCGGGTCGAGTCCTTCCACATCTGTCTCTTCTACCTTCGTTCTCACTTTTTGATTTAGTCTTTTAATCTTTGGTGACCAAAGGTCATCGGAACTGTAATTGTTCGTCCGTGAGGTAGGAACGGCAAACTCGGGTCCTTCTCCGCTCCATGTCTGGTCCCTTGGTCCTGACCCGCCTCCCACGTCCCCTCAGAGGAGGGGTGTCCTGTCCCCCGATCGAGACCACCGTGACCCCCCGGACGGGACGGGAGAGGACCCGAAACAGGACGTTCGGGACCGAGGTGGGGGTCCCGTCCTCCCGGGCCGCAAACGACGCCGAGAGCACCCCTCGAATCGGAGTGTGTCCGAGTCCTTGTCTCGCTGATGCTCAGACTGGGGTACCACTGTCAAGTCCCGTGAAGACGGTCCGACCGGGGTACCACTACCAATCCCACTGAGGACGGTCCGACACACGGGAGGGGTGACCCGCGAGTCTCCACGACACAACCGGTTATCCTCAGTCCCCGGATACCCCCGAGGAGCCCGAACGAACACTACGAGCACCACGGTCCGGACACTTGTTATTCTCGAGTAAAGTACACACAAGACCATAAAAGAAACTTCAAAAACAAAAGGTCTTTACATCTCACTTTTCCCGTTATCATCCTATCATACAGGTCGAGGTCCCTCGGTCCCGCAAACCTCGCGTATTCACTTAGAAAGTCTCTGTCCTTTCCACGGCATGGAATTCGTCCTGCGGGTACGAGGGACGTGTCACTTCGGGATGCGTGTCGTCCGGTCACGAGCACGGTTTAGAGGCAAACGAAGTTCCTGTACGGAGTTCACCTGGGGTAAAGAAACAAAAAGTCTGCAAAGACGACAACATAGTCATCATAGACCGGGTATTCATTGAAACCAATATTAAGTAAGAAACCAAGTTGTTGTAAGTACCTTAAATTTGAAAGTAAAACCTAAAGAGTTAGTACCGTCATAGTGATCTATGGAAAAAATTTTTTTTAATCGAAACACCAGAAGAGAATAAAATTTACACCTAACTTACACAGGATTTTCGATGTTACAAAGGAACCACTAAAGGTACTGGACGCGGAACGACCCGACTCGGTGTGTTGGCGGGTCGTCGAGGAGGAGACCCACATATGTACCGTCAAGTGTGTGTGCACGTGTCTCCAGACACACAGGACATGAGTGAGGGGCCCACACGTGTAACACCAAGTGTGAGTGTGCGTGTCGTCAGAGACAGAACCGAGGTGTGTACCCGTCAAGTGTGTGCACGTGTCGCCAGAGACAGAACCGAGGTGTGCACCCGTCAAGTGTGTGCACGTGTCGCCAGAGACAGAACCGAGGTGTGCACCCGTCAAGTGTGTGCACGTTCACCAGAGACACAGAACCGGAGCGAGGAACCCACGTGCGCACCACCAAGGGTGTGCACACGTGTCGTCACACACGGACTCGAGTGAGGAGTCCACACGCACACCCACAGGACCCGAACGAGGGCAACTACGCCTAGACGACCGTCATAGCACTTGTAGGGACTTCGAGGTCCCGGACAGGGCAGAAAAGTACCCCCGGGGACACAACGACTGAACTCCTGGACGAAACACTCGGTCGTTGACAGAGTCCCACAGCGAACAAACGACGACGGCTGAGGCGGGTACACAGGGGGGTCGGGTGAGGTGCCGGAGTCGGTGTTAGCCGGGAAAGTCCGGGGAGGTCCCCAGAGTCCAAAGGTCTTCAGAGCTACAGTAATTTTGTTGTTCGTCCACCTCGTCCGCCGGTCCGACACAGACGGACTCAGACAGACGCGGGGGTGGGGGGACGTGGGGGGAAGGAAGGACTCGACCCCGACGAGACCCTGGCTTGCGTCTGAAAGGAGTACCTTTCAAAATGATTGGACCGGGCCCCGGGTCGAGACTCCGGAGGGGCAAGGATCACTACTAACTTTCTCAGACCTAGTTTGTGCGACCCAGCAATCTGCCACCCGAGATGGGCGACCCGCCTCCAACGTGAGCCGGTACGTGTCCAGGACTCCCAATCAGGAATACCGTGCCGTAGGCCTCCACCGACCCCACCCCTGATGGCAGTCAGACCACTGGGCGTCCGGAGTAGAGAGTTCTGTCCTCAGGGTCCTCGTCTCGGGGACGAACGTGGAGGGTCTCGGCTCTCAGACCTTCCCGCGTCTCGGGCAGGGTGTGAGACGGGACCCTCGGAGTACCCCTGTACTCAGAGAGACGTGTCCCTGGGGTGCGGTCCGACGGTCCCTGCGGTACGGAGGTTCACAGTCTGCCACACTCTGAGACCTTATTTACGGGAGGAGGGACAGATCTACCCGGACTCACTGCCCGTCACTACCGTCCTCGGGACCTGCGACGGTGGGGTGGGACCCGCCGCCAGTCCCGAACACGCAGACACCAGGACCGACCACACACACAACGACGACGCGGGCGTGACGGCCCTAGACGGGGAGCTCCTTCCCCCCTCCGTCCCCGGCGAGACTCACAGGCGACTCATTCCCGGAAATATTTATCCGCGACACGGACCGGGGACCCTGTGTCGGACGACCCGGCACTACCGCTCGCAGAGGACCGGAGGACGTCGAGCCCACTGGGGTGCCGAAGTCGCAGGTGGTGAACCCCGTGGGGAGCCTACGACCTACGGCTGTACTCGTCGTGCACGTCCGGTGGGCTGAGAGTAGGTCCCAAGAAGTCGGGTCAACGAAAGACCCGTGAACTCCCCGTAGACCACCAAACGAAAGTCGATTACAATTGGAAGACGGAATTAGGATCCAAAATCGAATGAAGGAAGAGATTCACCTCTTAACAAACTGCAATGATTAAACTCCCTTTCTTTCTCCTTAGACTACACCCCCCTCCTTCGCCTCCCTTCTCGGACCTTCCAAAGTACCTCGGTCTCGGTGAATCGAGACGAACCCGGTCTCCGACCACGACCGGACGGCACGACCCCGGGGCACCCGCACAGCGCCAAGCGCCAGGGACATCCGACCGGGGCTCCCCGTCTCACAACCGCTCACTCACGCAGTCCTGGTCTTGTGCCAGAAGGACCACCTACACGGACACGCCTCTCCACCCGCGGAAGGGTCCCCCGAATCAGTCACGACGGGGGCAAGGTCCGGACGAGAGGTACCGAAACGAGAGGCTACGGTGTGCAAAGTTTCGAGAAGGCGTGACTCCTTGTTCGTCCGGACCATCGAGGAGAGTCTGTGAACTCGGGTGCGGACCGTGTGCCGACACGAGACAGGGGTCTCGCACTGTGGTCCCCTTTCCATGAGTCTTCGGGGCGACGACTGCCCGGCAGTCCGGACCCCAGAGACTCCTCACGACTGACCCCACCTCCCGGGACAGATTTAGACGACCTACGGACAGAAAAGCTCTTGTCACCCGTGCACCGACGGGACGGGGTCTCCCGGTCCGTCTCCCGGTCGTCACACACCGTGAAGACTCGCTGGAAAGACTATGTCCTCACAGGGAAGGTACACCTAAGGACTTCCTGTCACTGACGGACCGTATCGGCAGGTGGCCCAGGTCCGCTCTTCTCGGGCCCACCAACCACAGACTCTTTGACACAAGGGTAGTTTCGACACACACAGGATGGACTGTGTGATAGTGGTCGTGTGTCTTTTGGGTCTGTTGTTCTTATCACGGTCGTGTGCCCGACCCGAGGAAGATCTCACTGACATGTACCCCAGAGACAACTGCTTAAGTCGGAGTGTCGTCGGGACTCACCCGTCTTGGCGGCTAAGTCGGGTACGACAGTCTCTCCCTCCGACTTCGAGCCTCTCTCCACAGTAACCTCGACGAGCCTCGCGCCGCCCCTGTTTCGGCCCCGAGCGACACTGGGCGGGCGGTCGGGGCTACAGTCGCGACCGAGACCCGGGGGCTCCAGCTCGACACAGTAACTCTACGTCACTCGTTTCTGAGGACGAGTCCTCAGATCGAAAGTACACACCTGAGCGGAGCTTTCGGTTTCTCTTCACACCTCACGCGACACACAAAGGAAGTCGTCTCTTAGGGAAAATGATCACCTCCGTGAAAACTACCGGGTCCCTCTCGATCCCCTCTCCGTCCCGAAGGTCTCACTACGTCTCTATAGTCAGGGGTTTTCGTCACTTTTGTGGCTGTGTTGAAAGTCTAGCTAATAAGGTCTTGGACTGTGGATGGGTCTCCGTCTCGTTTGACCCTTCGTAAATAAGTCCCGTTTCACCTGGGACCCTCTGCTAGACACCACGGCATTGAGACCCGACAAGGGGAGGGGGGCGGGGTGCCGCACATCGGTGTATTGGACCAAGTCAGGCACTAGCCCCCGGGTACTAGCACGTTCGGCACACCGCACCGGTTCTTTTATCTGCTCGTCGTACGTTCTACCCACATAAGTGTTTTGTTCACAGACTGTTTCCTGAATCTGAATCGTGTACACTTTCGACGTACAGAGTCATCATTCTGTCGGATCAGTTTTTGACCCACTCTCTAAATGCATCTGTAAAGAGGTTTCTTCTATGTACTTACCGATTATTTATGTACTTTTCTATGAGTTGTAACAATCAGAACCCCTTACGGTCCTTCTGCGGAAAAGTGTGGGTACTCTCTACGACACTTTTTAGTCTCTGTCATCGTTGAATACCTCTCGTACACTTCTCTGTCTTGAGACCGTCCAATGGTCACCCCTATATTCCTCACGTCAGCGAACCCGGCACGGAAACCGTCTTCTGTCAGGGTGCGAGTCTGTAGTTGGGTCTCTTTACTTGTGCATACATGTGTATTTCTGAACGTGTGTTTACATGAATCGCCGTAACACACATTATAGGTTTGTACACTTTGTTGGATTTGCAGGTACCTTGTCTAAAATTTGTCACACGATATAGGTATGGGTGTTCCTCCTTACGTCATGGTTAAGCGCCATCTTGTACCAACTTGGAACTTTTGTACACCTCACTTTTTCGGTCTGTGTTTCCTGGTGTAAAATACACCCGGGCAGATATACTTCCACAGGTCTCTCCGTCGGACCGGACCCCTACAAAGATCCAGACCGGAGAACACGCCAAAGTAACCAGAATGTATACCAAAACGCTTTTGTGAGCTACGGTTTCCTCTCTTCACGAAACCTTCGTTTCCGTACACACATAGCACACACAAACGAGGACAAACACCTTGTATGTCTCGGGAAAAAGTCCACGCTACCCTCTTTTGAGTGTTTAAGATATAAATATACTGTGTTTTATTACGACTATCGTCTCAAAGAGAACCCCTCATTTTTATACACACGAAGAGGTAGTGAATGACAAATCGATTTATTTCCTAAGAGAATTTTCGCACTCGGTACACCCAGGAGTGCAACAGACCCGTGTTTCGGAATTTGGGGAAATGGGAAAAGTCAGACTTAAAACTGTGGTCCAAGAAGGAAGGAATGTCTAATGTTTCACCTGTGAAGGTGTGTCAATTCTTATTTCTGCTAGGTAGGGGGGTGAGTTTGTAGGCGGGAATAGTCCGGGTCCCCTGGGGCTGATTAGTGTCGGACCAGGACTCTGTTACCCGGCACGATCGTCCGGAGGCCTCCTGCACCTGTCAATAGCGGGTCTTGGACCCCGACCGAGAGAAGACGAGACTTCGTCTCACGTGTCACGACCTACACAGGAGTCACCCCGTCCCCCGGAATAGTCGGGGTCGGGTGGGAGGGAAGGGGCCCTTCCGAAGGGGTGAGCGGTATAGTCCGGCGTGTCGACGGCGAGAGGTCTATGCCGGACTCTCGCGGGACCCGCCGTACCCCTCTGGCGGCACTACGGGGCCGAGGCCGACGGCCCAGACCGTCCTCCTTCGTCCCTCCACACCGGCCCATCCGGACCTCAGGTCTGCACTTGGTCCGGGGCGGCCGAGGGAGACGACGGGGGCCCCGAGGCCCCTGTCGGGCAGAGTCCGGAGGGGTAGGAGAGAGGTACACGGCTCGACCCAACCAAACGTCCGGCGAGGCACAGAGACGCCTACAAAGTCGGCTCTGACCCGTCCCGGGGTCGTCGCCGGAACCCTCTATTGAAGAGTGGACACTCACACTCACTCCAGCCTCGTAAGACATGTCTGTCCTTTGAGTGTCTGGTTTTAGCCACTTACTCTTCCAGTGACCCCACCCCTGTGGGCCCCCCCGTGGGTTCTCCACCCCTGTGACCCCCTTGTGCGTCCCCCCTGGGGGACCCCCCCACTGTGGTCGTACCACCCCTGTGGGTCTCCCCCTATGGGCCTTACCCCCATGGACCCCCCTGTGGGCTCCTCCTGTGGGTCCCACACCCCTGTCGGCCACCCCTCTGTGAACCTTCCCCCTCCATGTATCCCCCTGTGGCCGACCCCCCGCTGTGAGGAAGGAGAGTTCCCAAAAGAGACCCTAGCAGAAATCCTACCGCGGGTCTGTTCTGTCGTCGTGGTTCCACTGGACTGACGTAAACTACTCTCTTTGGTGTGAAACCCGTAAAGGAGTATTGACGACAGGGGTCTGACTCTGACCGGCCCTCCCCCGTCTGGCACAGTGCACAGTCCCGGGGCAGGACCGACGCCCTCTCGGACGACAGACGACGAGAACCGGCCCGAGGACCGAAAGTGTCGCAGTCTGAGTCTTAGCGGAAAGACACGTGAAAGGAAAAAAAAACAGGTGTCATCGATAACGGTCGTTCGGCATTTGATGGCATATAGTGAGTCCAAATTCTAGGATTTGAAATTTTGTTTAATTTGAGAACAACTGTAACATTATTTTTAGTCTTACCTTGCCCGCCGAGTCATCTTCACTTCAAGTTAATAAAAACACCTAAATTCTAACAAAAGACCCTAAGCGTCCGAGTGTCCCGTCGTTCGCTAAAGGAGAACCGTCTGCCAGCCAGTCTCCTTTTCGTCACCACCGACGTCTCCACCGGTGACGCCCGGCAGTGGACTCACAAACGAGACCGCCGCGTCCCGGCAGACGTCGGTACGACCTTTGCGTCGAGGGCCGGTACAACCTCCCCTCTACACGTCCGTCGAAATTCCGTGAAATCAAATTCTTTCCTCGACTTTAGTACAGACAGCCTCTGACGGACAGTGGAGCCACAAGACGACCTACCTTCTGCCGGGACCTTCGTGTCCGGTAACAGGAGGTCGAGGGCAGGTGACAGGTCCGTCGTTTCGCGTCGTGGGAGACGGGGCGGACCGTTGGGGGTCCGGACAGTGGGGGTATGTGTGGACAGTGGGTGGTGGTCTGGGTAGTGGGGTGTGTGTGGGCAGTGGGGTGTGTGTGGGCAGTGGGGTGTGTGTGGGCAGTGGGGGTGTGTGTGGGCAGTGGGGGTGGTGTGGGCAGTGGAGGGTGGTGTGGGCAGTGGGGTGTGTGTGGGCAGTGGGTGGTGGTGTGGGCAGTGGGGTGTGTGTGGG
>SJYO01013871.1:641885-663799 GCA_006410555.1 Capra ibex | reverse complement strand
GTGTGGGCAGTGGGGGGTGTGTGGGCAGTGGGATGTGTGTGGGTGTGGGGAGTGGGAGTGTGTGTGGACAGTATGGGTGTGTGTGGGCAGTGGGGTGTGTGTGGGTAGTTGGGGGTGTGTGGGTAGTGGGGGTGTGTGGGCAGTGGGTGTGGGTGTGGGGAGTGGGAGTGTGTATGGACAGTGTGGGTGTGTGTGCAGTGGGTGGGTAGTGTGGGTGTGTGTGGGCAGTTAAGGTGTATGGACAGTGTGTGGGCAGTGGGGGTGTGTATGGACAGTGAAGGTGTGGGCAGCGAAGGTGTATGGACAGGGGTTGTGTGTGTGGGTAGTGTGGGTGTGTGGGTAGTGAAGGCGTATGGACAGTGTGTGTGTGTGTGTGGGCAGTGAGAGTGTGTATGGGCAGTGAAGGTGTGTGTGTGGGCAGTGAAGGTGTATGGACAGTGGTTGTGTGTGTGGGTAGTGAAGGTGTGTGTGGGTAGTGAAGATGTATGGACAGTGGCGGTATGTGGGTAGTGAGTGGTGGTGTGGGTAGTGGGTGGGTATGTGGGCAGTGGGGTGTGTGTGTGTGTAGTGGGGTGTGTGTGTGACCAGTGGGAGTGTGTTTGGGTAGTTGGGGGGGTGTGGGCAGTGTAGGGTGTATGGACAGTGGGGATGTGTATGGACAGTGTGGGGTGGTGCGGGTAGTAGGGAGTGTGGACGTGGACATTGGGGGTTCGATACTATGGAGGAAGCGAGTGGTTCTACCTTTGTCAGTAAGGGTAGTCTAGGTGTGGTCGAGAGACGGGACACGCACCGAAGGACGGTGCTACGACGTCTTAGCGCTCGACGTCTCTTCACACATCTACCTTTGAGCCACCGTCCAATTGGGCTGCTCGGTCCACGTGAGGACGTTTACCCGACACTGGACCCGAGAGGTCGTCGGAGAGTGTCGTAGTGCGGGGACGGGAACGGACGGAACGAGAGAAGACGTGACGCAGGACAAAGAGAGACTCGTTCGGGTCCAACCGACACTTCAGCACTAAACACTCGGTATTTGTACGACTACAGGAGACCGGTGGTAACCAGCCGAGTTCCACAGGTTAGTGGTGGTAGTGACAGAAGTCTCGGCCGCGACCCCAGTGGATCCGACGGACCCCACCACTCCAGGAGTCACCCAAGGGCGGACGGGGGGTGGGGTCTGGGTCGTTGCGTCTCCCGTCCTTCCCCCGGTACCCGACGCTCGGAGTGAGACGTCTACCGCGGGTCGTGAAGGACTGACCACCTCATTCCTCCTCTGAATCTTTGAGTCCTGGGAACCTCCTCCAAGGGAGTGCCTCGGGAGGGACAGGGACCGACGAATGTCCTGGGCACCTAAGTCTTCGTATGGGAACCTAGGGTCGTCAAACATCGGGACGAGTGGTGTTCCGAAACGTCTTTGAACACCCTAAGGACTGGGTCCCGAACGACTTAGATATCTCATAAACCTATTCTGGTGCGAGAACCCGTCACTCGAACAGACTGCTAAACACCTGGTCTCCGGCATTGGTCGCCCTTCCACGACTCGAGCCTCGGGGTGAGGACCGAGTTCTTGAGGACAGTGAAGTAGAGTCCAGAGAAGTGCGGAACACTACCTTTATCCGGGGACTAAATAGGACTCCGAGTCAGACTTAGGGTGTACTTCCCGGTCGTGTTGAGCCCATATCTCTGCTGGGTAGGTCTTCGGTGACCTTCCGGAGTCACTAGCAGTCAGACTCGACTGTGATTGACACTTGTTTATAGGATGGATCGAACAAGAGGTGTACGACCAAGAAACCAAAACGAAAAAACAAAAACTTCTCGACATAGTTCCGAAGAAGTCTTTAGTCTAAATCTATCTTGTAGAGACCACCCTCTCACCTAATTCTCAGACGGACGGTCACGTCCCCGTGTCCAACCTGCGGACTCGGTCTTTCCAAAGTGTCCAGAGGCCGTCGACGTCGTGCGTGCGGCGCTGACGCCCTCGGGCACGCGGATCCCGAGCGCGAGGCCCTACTCTTCGTGGTGGCAATCTCACGCGGTGTCGGGTCCGTGGCGTCACTTCTCGTCGGGGGTAGAGACGCTGATCTCTTTCGGACGGACGTCGTTGTTTCTGGGTCGCACCGGTTTTTAATTACAAATTTTCACAAGAAGACTTTCTTTTTAGATTAAATCTATTTGTCTCTTCCTTAATTACGATTCAAAGGTTCGAGACGGGGTCTTCCTTCTAGGACACTTCAATGACACCGGTACTGAAGCGTCGACCTCTTGTTCTCGAGACTCCGGACGCCCCGGGTCTGAGTCGGAACCACTCCGAGGACTTTCTCTCATTAGGTTGAAAGTTTCTCCTGTCTTTAGTTGGCCACAGACGTCTGACGACCGAGACGAACCCGTAGCGTCCCATCAGTTCCGTGGACTGGCCTAGTCTGTGGAGTGGGGTCCCTTCAATCTCACGTCAGTCCCTCTCGTCCAATTTGTCACAAATTTTATATTCATCGTTAAGACCCTCTGTCTCGGCACGAGATCTGCCGGTGGATCGTCGACGGGCACTCAGTGTCTCCGACCATTTAGGCCCAAATCCAAACCCTGTGAATCTCCGGTAAAGTCATCTTCGTCTCTACCTCGTTTCGGAGTCCCCGACAACGAAGAGACGGAGTTCACCGTAGAGACCCAGTGTGTCCTTCACGTCACAGCAGTCGCACCCCCTGTGTAAAGATCGGAACCAAGGTGCAGACAGTTTGCGTCCGTTCCAGTCGACTACCTTGGAGGAGGGCTTTGGTCGGACACTCCGGGAGGCACCCCTCCCAGGGACCGGGGGGCACGACGGTCAGGAGTCAGACCCGCTGGAAAGGTCCACGACCTTCCTTTGTGTCCCCTAGGGGACGGACGAAGGGGTTCCCCACACCCTGGACCGGTGCGGGAAGGCGCCCGACGCTGGACTCTGGACTCTGCCCCAGGCGCCCCGGTCCCAGCACGCCGCTCCGGCGAGCAAAAGCACCGGTGGTCCCCGTACCGCAGTAATGTCTCAGTTAATCTCACGCACACACGGCCAGGACAACTAAACTAAATCTCGCTCCTTTCGAGGTCATTACACGTTAATGTTCTTTGAATTACCGGGAAATATGACTTCCGTTGAAGGTACCGTGGATTATATGAAACTACTTAATGAGTAATACACGCCACAACCTTATCGAAGATATTTGTAATTATTAACCTATTAGTTATGTTTTTAAGTTAGAACCAAAAACGCAAAAAGGATGAGGTCCCAGTTATACAGGACTTCTAATACCCTGACAGAGTAAACGGGCTTAAAAGACGGAGGGACGAAGGGAGAGAAAGACTACAAAAGGTTTAATCCTCAAATTCGTAGCTAATGGTTCAACCACAACGTGAAAAAAGAAGTACGGAAGACACCAAAAAAACAAAAAACAAACCAGGTTTAGAAATACCTAGACTAAAAAAACCTTACTCGTCTGTCCAAGACGACAGTCACCCAAAACAGTCGTGAGTACATGACAACTGGGAGGTCCACCCGAGTCACGGAACTCCTCCAGTCCCCAATCACCCACTCCGACCGACGCCCTGACTCACAGGCCCAGTGGGACACGTTCGACCCGGACTCGGTCCCACCCCTGCGTCCGTTTGCACTACCGACACCATAAGTCCTGGACGGACCCCGGCCACTCTAAGACCTCCCTGAGACCTCGGTCCTCCAACCCGGACGACGGTACATCGCCGACACGGATGCGGGAGCCTCTGTTCCTGTAGGTGGAGAGGTACGGGTCACACCCCCCGAGTCCCGAGGTTCTGGCAATCAACTGTGACTTGATCCCCGTGACGGGTCACTCGTCCACTCTCCAGGTAGGGCCCTGGGACGGTGGTCGGAGCGGGGTGTCACTCGTCGACCTTCAAGAATCGATACACAGGTGCCTGATGGGTCCCGGACACCGTGTTTTTGGAGAAGAGTCTCTAAACTTGCTATCAAATCTTATAAGACTTCCACTCCTTTTGCACGAAAAGACAGGTGTCCCTACACCCGCACCTGAAGTCGTGTCGTCGAGATCTCTGAAGAGAAGTCACCGTGGGTTTTCCAAAGGACAGACGGGGAGAAGGACGGGGGACCGGTCGGGTCCCGAGGGGCCTGCAAGCACCCACGTTTGACTCAGGGACCCCAGACGAATCGTACAGGCCAGGGACCCTAGAACAATCTCACAAGCCACCCGGACCCACCCCGAGCCCCAGTCGGGGAGACTCGAGTCCACCGTGTCGCAGGGGCCCACCGTCCTCGTGGCCCGGACCCGGTCCACCCCGTCCGCCGGACAGGCTCGTCCCACCACCCCACTACCGGTCCGTCCCACGTCCGGGAGCACAGCGACCAACAGCATCCCACCACCTACGACCCAGACGGACAGGGGCCGAAGGGAGACTAGGACCACGAACTAGTACTATACCCTGTCTTCCTCGTCCTCCGCCCAGGGACCGGGGAGTCGTCCGAGGGGCGGCATCCCCTCCTCTCTCGTCGCCGGTGGGGGGACGGGGCACAACGGCGACCTGCGCCAGCAGGAGAGGAGCCGGCACACACCTGCGTCAGTGTGGACTGTCCGGATGACGACTAAGAGCCCCCTGACTGTCGAATCAAGTTCCAGTACCAATCGAAACTCCACCCCAAAGAGAAGGACGCTTGGGTCCAGGGGGTTCGAAGGAAGTACCCGTCGCAGAAGACTGGTTTGGACCACGGTCGACCCTCCAATACCTAGGAGGGTCTGAGTCACACTTGGGCTCGCCAGGGTTCTCGGGGTCTGAGCCTCGCCTGTGGAGACTGGAGTGACTGGTGGGGGAGACGGGGTGTCTCTTCCTGGCCGGGGTACGACCAACAGCACCCAGGTCCCTACGGACGTCGGCCCCTCCCCCGGGCTCGAGGACTTCGGTCCCTGCCCCGTGCGGACGGTTTGGGTGTCGCCGAGGAACAGGTCCGGGTAAATAAGTTAAAATGAAAAATTAATTTGCTCAGAGAATTAAAAAAAAAAAAAAGGTTGACAATTAACAACCTTATCCTTGAAGTAGTGACCCCCTTACACAGGGGGCCGCCGTGTCTCGTCCGGGACCTTTTCACGAACAGCCACCAAATTACTGGGGTCACTCGTTGCGCCTCGCTCGAACCGTGCCCACCTTATTACCGGACCCGGTGTACCTTCCGCAGGTGGTGTGTGGTCGTCCTCCGGCCCCGCTCGTCCCTGGGGGGGCAGTGCACCGGGGGTGAGGGGTGCCTGCGACGTCAAAGGTGTGCCCGGCAAACGTAATAAACCTCATCAGTCCGATTTACTCCTTCGTCGGTACCTCCGTCCTGTTAATAAGACAAAATTACCGACCGTCGGGGTGTATTGTCTCCACGGACAGTCCCGGTTGGGTGTAGGTCGACCCTCCCAGTACAAAATAATTTTGGCACTGACAACAGTAGGTCGGGGAGGCGACAGGGTAAGAGAGGAAGGTTTTTATCGTCCGGGGCACCGTCACCGAATAATACTAATTTTTCTATTTTTATTCACTTCCGACTTTATCCAGGTCCTGTGGGCTCCATTGTGCTCTTGAATGAAAAATTACTTTGAACTCTTTGACAAAATAAAAGGTGGCGGAGTGTTTCGTAGAGACCTTTTTTTCTTTTTCACTTCTTACTAAAGTCACGACGACGTTGAGACGTAAAAGTCTTAATACCGCCAGCACTACGCGTGCACCGTTCCAGTGGTAAAAGTCGGGCCTCAGACCGTCTCGCCGTGGAGGAGTCCCTCCCCGTCCCAGATGCCCATCTGGTCTGTGCCAGTGCGACCTGTGTCTCCGGCGACCTGGACCCTCTGACTGGTCACGGGTGGACACTCCCTCCACCTGAACGGTGCTCCAGCGGAGAAGAGTCCTTTGACTTGTGGGTGTGCGTCGGTGTGGAGTGCGAAGGACGTGCCCCGTGCGTGAGGGGACCGCGGAGACGAGAGACTTGACACCGGAATTGGTACAACTTAGTGCCGAATCGAGTTCAGGTGTCTCTACGGGAATTACTGTCGGCTCACACGGACGGACACAGGTCATGTTTGCCCCTGTGTAGGTAGGGTGACCACTGCCTTAGTGTCGTCACTTGCAGGAATGTAGACGCTCCTGCGTGTCGGTGGTCGTTCCCGAAGGGATGGGCTCTTAGTGATCCAAACGTCCGTTCGTGTCGTTTGTACTAGGCCTCTGAAGGATCTTCAATCAAGGAATTCTTATCTAAACCGACTCTGTAAAGACGAAGGCAGGTGGATTTAATAGTAGGAGAATCCAATGTATGATTGAAATCGGTTTCCACGTAAAAGACCCTTTCAATCGTTTATGAAAAATTTTAATGGAAAATCAATATCCTTACCCTTTCTTATAGGAAGGACAAAACAAAACGAGAAGTCTTTTGATAAAACCAAAAGAGAATTTTTATTTTTACTAAAAACTACTGAACAGGAGATCTTCCTACACGCAAAAGGACGGGGAACCTCCTTCTACCTCACTTCTTCTTTATCAACGAGAACACGGTATGTAAATAAATACACGGTATAAATTAAACTAGTACTCGAAACTGTGTTTCAGTACTGGAAGAAACAAAAATATAACGAGAACAGCTTTCCTGTCACTACGAGATTTCTTGATCAAGAGAAGTAATTTTTTCGTTGTAGTGTCGAACAACATTTTGGTCTTTGCCTTTTTTACTGTCACAGGGACGACCCGACTGACCAAACGATTCATCGTCATCTATTTATAACAATCAAAATTTTTTAGGCAAACTAAGGAATAACCTTGATTGCATTGATAGTTTTTTCTCTGCAAAATTCCACATAACATACGTCAATCCATACACTAAACCTCTTCCTTTATCGTTGGGTGAGGTCATAAGAACGGACCTCTTAGGGTACCTGTCTCCCCAGACCGTCCGACATCAGGTACCCCAGTGTTTTCCAGCCTGTGCTGATTCACTGATTGTGTGTCCCTACATTAATCCGTAATATAGTTGTTTATACAAAAAAATTAACTGTGTTTTCATAGTAAACATTCCATACCAGGAAGAGACTCATTCAATTGAACTAAACTTCCGTTCCTCATTTGACACACCACTCCAATTGCAACGATTCGATCTAAGAATGAGAGACTCGGATTTGGGTCCGGACTCTTTGGTCCCACTGTCGACACACTTCTGTCGGCCTTCGAGGACTGTGGACGAAGAGGACCGGGAAGGGTGGGGCTCGGGCGGCCCCGGGGACGTCGTCCTCCCGTCTCGGGCGGCGGGCGCACTTGTCCGGCGACAGGGCGGACAGTGACACCGGTGCAGGTCGCTCTCCGGTCGCTGTCACGACCACAGACACTGGGTGAGTCCCTGCACCGCTACAGGAGCAATTGGACTCTGGAGGTGCCCGTGACAAGACTGTCCTGCCCCTCGGTGCGCCCTGCAGTCCTTACACCTTTGACTCGTCTCCCCCGGCCAGGGCGTCGGGCAAAACACAGAGCACCAACTTGGGTCTGCAGCGTCACCAAAATCTCGTCCCGCCGGCGGGGAGTGTGTCGGCCAGCCCAAGAGAGAATGGCCGACCGTCAGCCATTGATTCAAGGGACCGCCCGCGATCGCGTCGAGACGAGGGAGACACCTCCGGCCTCAACTCCGACTACCCCGGAGGACTCGGTGGCAGGGCGACGCGCCTGTGTCTGGTCTGGGGTCCCGACGGGACGGCGGCCGGAGGGCCGCGTCCGACGCCACTCGACCGGACGCGCCACTCCGCTGGTCGCGCAGGGGACGTGGGGACCAGGGCAGGTGCCACTAGGCTTGTCATTGGTGGGCGCCCGACCCTCTGCGACGCAGTGCGGAGCGGACAGGGGGCGCGTGTCTTGAGCTCGGGTCCTCCCCAGACAAAGAGGTAGACTGGTCTGACTCCTCAGTCGCTAAGTGCTAAGTGCCCCGCCTTTCTCGGAGTCCGTGCGGGCGCAGAAGTGGCGCCCTGGAAGTCCGGGGTCGCCGTCCGCCGAGGGAGCCCTTCGACCCCCGGCCCACGCCTGCGGGTCGTCGGACACGTCGGGACCGGGGTGGCGTGACACACAAGACTGAGACTGGTGCACAGCAGGACATAGAGGGTCCCAGAGCCCCTGGACGACCACAGTCCTGGGACCCAAAAGGTAGCATGAGTAAGAAAGGAGAAAGTCTCGTTTCACTATGATGATAGTGGTGCAAGTTTCAGGGCTATAAATCTCAGTTTGGGCCTTCGTGTGTATAGCGCAGAAGTGAATCCCATCCTTCACCCCGTGAACCACTATTTCAGAGCCTGTCTATTCCACGCCTACGACCGCGACTCCTCGGTGGAGCCCCGCCACCCTCACTCTCCACTGGTATTCGTCCTCCCTGCACACTACCACCCGTCGACGGTGAACCTACAGTCTGGAATTTTGGCCCGTCTCGGACGACCTCGACGCTCTCGGTCAGTCCGGACCTCGTCGAGAGTCTCGGGGGACGGACAGCCGCGGTAACGTCCGTGACGACGTCCCCACACCACGACAAAGACTCCGGTGCGACCGCCCGGGGAGGACCGTGACCTGGGCGTGGGTGTCGCGGGGAAACTTCCGTGGTCCCAGTCGACGGGCGTCACACCCTGGGCCCCGACTGACGGGTGCACACCGAGGAGGTCCAGTCTCCTTTACCAGTGGTGTCTCTGGGACACCTAAGGAACCAGCGGACGTTGTAGAAAGACAATTTTTTTTTTCAAAGATTTCGTGTCTTTTCGTTATGTCCTTTTTGCTTTCTGTTTCAGAAAGACCGAGTTTGTCACGTGACACACACATACACACCACCACCCACCCACACCTAAATTTTCCTCTGTTCTCTGACACCGGAGTCGGAGAGACCGGAGACACAAGACTCGTGGAGCGCCCACTCCTGCCACTCCCAGTCCCCGTCTCTCCCGGACCGCCCCCGGCTGGGACGTCCCCCCGCCGCTCGTCCTTAGGCGACCAGACCGACGGTCCCAGGGACAGGGACACACGTAGAGGGGCCGGAAAGGATGAAAGTATCAGCTATGACTCTTTCTCGTCCAGTGTGCCGGGCACCTCGGGCTCCCTCGCCAGAGCTTCGAAGGTCTGGGCATCACACACGTCCACCGTTCCCCGCCGGGGTCCGACTCCAGTGGTCCAGTCCCAGAGTCGCAGAGCGGAAGAGAGTTCCCGGCCTTACCGACTCGGAGGGGTGGAAATGGACTCATCCTAACGACGTCCTAGCTCTTGTTATGTGTACGTTCCCGAATCGTCGATTGGCATCCTCAACCCATCTATCAAACAAGTGAGGAATACTAGACAGAACTCTAGACATCAACGTAAGTCTTTGGTTCTTAGGTCTTTGCACCCTTGTAAATGAATTTCCAGTCTGCAACTTTCCTCTCTTTATGTGTCTTTGATGAGTCTGAGTGCTAAGGAAAACCCAAACGAGACAAGAGTTCTATCAGTGGGTCTCGGGTGCCCCCTTTGGCGTCCCTACTCGGTGCCACAAAGTCGTGTTGTCCTCCGAGACTACGGTCGATGAGAGTTTCGTCACAGTTTTCTTTCGGTTTATCAAATGAAATTTTCCTGAAAAGTGGAATAATCACTTAAACGTGTGAGTGAATCCTTATCGTCTCTGTAGAAAGATACCAAAGTCCTTCCTATATCAATTGTAAATGGTTACAGTCAGTTCATGTCCACTTTTGATGCGGACACGAAACATGTACAATCAAAACCATAAAATTTCTTTTACGATTGAAGGAAAAGTGAGTTAGGGTACAAAATGTCTCTCCACCTAAACACACATCCGTAGTCTATATGTGTAGGACGCAGATATAGGGTCTAATTTTGTTAAGTTTGCCGGTGTAATTCAAAATCTTTTTTTTGTTAACAAAGGTGGAGTCCTCGTAAAATCTCTTTTTAATTTATATTCCCTTTTTTGGGAAGAATAATTTAACACCATATTGTCGAGTGGTGTAGGACAACGTCCCTGTTAGACTGCACTTCGAGTCGTTTCCAAGGAGAAAGTCAGGGGAGTGCTAGGCCCTCCCAGTGTACAATGGACGTCAAGTTTTATGAAGACATTTCTTCTTTTTTTGGAGACACAACCACCTTTTCGACTTATTCTTCTACCTTTAATAGTCATCTCTCTTCTGTAACACCCTTTGGCATCCACAGAAGCCGTGTTGGTATAGTTTCTCTCTTTCGGTGGGGGTTTTATTGGGTGTGTCTCGGGGCCCCGGGCCGGACTACGCCCGAGCCTGGGTACTGGAGTGCCTCCCTTCTATCCTTCAGCACCGACCCTCCTGGCCCCGGCCCTGGGATACGGGGCGAAGGGCGGGAGGTAGTCCCGGAGAGATGGAGTCGGGATGGGACTGGACCAGACAGAAATAGGTAGACACTTTACCCCGGTAGCACCGAAGGGACGTCCCGAGGATGGGTCTGACACAGACACCTTCCCTCACTCCAGACTCGCGGGTGGGAGTCGGGGCCCCTGGGAACACCCTTCGCAGTAGGTGACGCCTAACGATCAGAAGGTGGAAATGAAACCCGTCGAAGGACCGAGTCCGGCGTCACGAGTCCCTTCCACGTCCTCCCACACACCCCCACCCCCCACCAAGAACTCAGATAAGGATTCTCCTCACTGGGTGACGCTGGGGTCGGACGGGAACGGTCAGTACCCGTCGCGGCCCAGGTCGGTCACTGAACTGTCCTTCGAGTAGTCTCCGGGGTCGGTTACCGTTACCCGTCCTCGAGACGAGGGTGGGACCGGGGACTCGGAGAGGACCCCCGAGGGGTACCCTGGTAAGGAGCGAGTATCGTCTCGGGACGTGACCGCAGGAGAGACCCGGGTCTTACAGACCCGATACGGAGAAGTGATGTGGGGGTGGGGGTGGTGCCCACGGGGGAATTTCCAAGTCCACGGGGTCATCCGTTTTCCCCTTCGGGTGGCGAATCCAAAGAAGGGGAAAATAGAACAGTTTGTCTACAATAAAAAGGACACCAGAGAGATTGGGACTCATTTCTAAGAGTCGATGAGGCGACCGACGGAATGATTGGGAGTCTCGAGGGAGGGTTGGGGAAGTGAAAATGGGAGTCTACCCCTTTTTTACCTTTGTCACTGTCCAAAAGAACCCGAGGTCTTAATGACACCTGTCACTGACTTCAGTACTTTCATTATCTACGAATGAGGAACCTTCTTTTCGAAACTATTTGGATCTGTCGTAATCTTTCGTCTCTGTAGTGAAAAGTCTGTTTTCAGGTATATTAGTTTCGATACCAAAAAGGTTATTAGTACATGATTACACTCTTGACCTAGTATTTCTGTCGACTCATGGTTTCTTAACTACGAAAACTTAACACCACAATCTCTTCTGAGAATTCTCAGAAACCTGTCATTCCTTTAGTTTGGTCCGTTAGGATTTTCTTTAGTTGGGACTTATAAGTAACCTTCCTGATTACGACTTCGACTTTGAGGTTATGAAACCGGTGGACTACGTTTCTCGGTTGAGTAACCTCTTTTGGAACTACGACCCTTTCTAACTTCCGTCCTCCTCTTCCCCTGCGTCTCCTACTCTCCCAACCTACCGTAGTCGCTGACCTACCCGTACTCAAACTCGTTCGAGGTCCTCAACCACTTCCTGTCCCTTCGGACCGCACGACGTCAGGTACCCAACGTTTCTCAGCCTGTGCTGAATCGCTGACTTGTTGTTGTTATAATGGAGAGTCGAGAGTGAGGGTCAAGGTCAGTCATAAAAAGTCGCTAGATAAGGACTAGAATAATCTGACGAGACTCTAAAGGTAAAAGGATTTTGACCCTTCCGTCTCGACCTGAGACCCATCACACTGACTGGAGGTGGGGGTGGGGAAAAATCCACCCCAGCTGGTGACAAGGGTGACACTTTAGAAACGGAACTCCGTACTGTCGACTAAAGACAAGACCCTACCTCGACCGGGGTGACGGAGGCAATGGGAAAAGTCATCATCGACAGTGGCTCACCCTCTCTGAGACTGGACGCACCGGGGTTTGGACGAAGAAAAGAGTCTTCAAATCCGTCGGGGTGGTCCGGGGACCGGAACCCAACGAAATCCTGTTTTACTCTACTGCCAGTCCTTTCGCGGGGCATTCGGAAGACCACTGGTTACTCCTGTCGCACTTGCCGAGAAGGCACGGGCACGACGGTGTCCCGTGGGCGACCGGGGGCGTGCGTGCACGACATGGTACAGGTACGGCGGGGTAGCGGCGGGGCGTGGCGTGCATGCGAGAGATGCGGGGAACGCAGGCGTGGGGGGAGGTGAGGGGTACATTCGAGAGACATACGAGAGAGAGAGAGAGTATACAAGGCGCAACGGGACCCCGTCTCTGTGGGACGCACGTCAACTCCGGGTAGGACTGGGACTGGTTCGGAGTCTCTCTGAGTCCAGGACACCGACAGAAAACAGTCTTCCTGGAACGTCCCGTCGCGAGCCCTCTCCACCTAATCTGAATCCTCGTGTCTCCGGCTTGGACCTCCTTCGCCTCCTCGACGACCGCACCGTGCGGGAGGGACGGGGCCCGGGAGCCCCTGGGTACTCGGTTCCGTCCCCGTACACCGGAGCGGGTGGTTCCCAAGTGACCGGCTCCCAGTACCTCCGTCGACGGCGGACAGGTCGCAAAGGGCGTGCTCCGGTCCCGGTAACCGTCTCCTGTACACTGGCGGACAGCTTGTCGGCACAGTCAGGCCCGCAGTGGGATACCCGGTGACGGACCGTGGGGGTTGGGAGTGCACGGGGCGGAGCCCTCCTCGGGCCGAGGCCCCAGGTGTCCCGGTCGTTCAAGACAACAGCCAAGGGCACTGTGTTAAGGACCAAGGGGTGACACGAAATAATAACAATAAGAATTTTTATGAACCGCCCATCCCCCCACAACTTTTCGTCAAATCCCTTCCCTCACCCGAGCCTTTGCGCGGGGTGACTAACGAGACCCTTCGGCGGGAGCCGGACGGCCCCGGAGCCGTCTTTGTGTGCCAAATAGACCGCCGTCTCCCCTCGGGTCCGTCAAGGCACTGCGCTCGTGCAGGGGTGGAGACTCGGGACACTCGTCACGGCTGTCGGAGGACCACTGTAAAGGGTAGACACGGCAGCCCCCACCCCCGCCTGCCTCCCTCCAACGGCCAGGGAGGGCTCCGGAGACGGTCGAGGCGAGTGAAGGAGGGACCGACGGTTTTTAGTGTCCGCTACCACCTGGGCCTGTTCCCTTGTCTCCACTTCCTTCTCGGGGCTTGTTTCCCTCCGAGTCCGGCCCGTTAATCGGGAGGAAGGGCTTGACGGGACTCGGCTGACTGGTGCTCCGGCGACGCTCCCCGGGTACCACGCACCTGAAGTTCACCACGAAGGTACCGGCACCAAATAGACAACCAAAACGTTTGGACGCACTCGTGTCTACCGAGGGACGGGGCCCAGTCGGTTCATGACCGACCAGAGCCGGGTTCATGACCGGGACGCCAGTGTCGGGGCCCAGACCCCGTCGACACAGGACGACCGAGTCCTGAGTAAGAGTCCCCTGTTGAAAAGTGTCCGACTTGTATTGACTGACTACTCTAAAGTCAGTCAAAGTGCTCAAATACACCCGAACACACACCTCAGGACAGAGAGACTGCGACAGAGATGAAAACAAAAGAAAGTCATTTACTCTATTAGGCCTTACTGGAGAGGTCGTGGTTGTAGGTGAGCATCAACCGTCGCACCTGAGAGTCTCCGACGCACCACAGATAGACAAGGTGCCACTACTGAGACTCAGTTGTTTGATTTAGGTATGGACCATGGTGACCCTCGAAGGTGGCGTCACTTCCGAGTCCAGTGAACACGTTTCTTCATCGGGTTCCTTCCTTCCTGGCTAGGGAGTAGTCTTCCTTTCAGTGGAGTTCTTCCTTTGCTTTCACCCACCCACCCCCCTCGCGCCTTCTGTCTGGAGCACTGCAACGGGAGCACCGGAGGTGGGCCGTACCGCCGGACTGGGGCTCGGCGCGGGAAGTCCTCGGGCCCCACAAAGTCACCTTCACGGAGCAAAGCCGGCTGGCGTCGCCGACCCGTGGCACCTGAGTTCGCGACTGAGCCGGTGGTCCTCACGCAGACGTCCTCGTCTTCGACATCCGGCAAAGCAGTGCTCCGAAGTAGGAAACACAGTTAATGCTCTTATGACCTCCTGACCCGTAGCACTCCTTCTGGACGGTACAGGGACGGAAGAGTGGAGGAGGACCCGACATTGTACGTTAAGACAACGGAATGAGTGCACAAAGTCTTGACGAGGTTTCACAGTAGAGTCTAGAGGACTGACGGAAGGGAGGGGACACAATGAGTCTGGTGTCCCAACAAGTAACATCGTACAATCCTAAAACAAAAATTAGACCGAAGTCTGTATCGTGTCCATTCAACTTATCGTGTTCTATCCAATGACCCGTTTTTCTCTTGAGAGAGACAGAACCCTATCCAGAGCGTAAACGTACACACATGTATGTATCCGCATATAAATACCACTTGTATTGGCTGCACCGCTGTAAGTCAGAGATGGGCCGTTCCCGCAGGCGCAGTCGTTATTGGTCATAGCCAAAACCTTTTATGTGGGCTCCGAGTTTTAGGTCGAGGGGTGTCGGTGCAGGCACCCCCGCGGGCGTCGGGGCCCTCCAGACGCAGAGCCCAGAGGACGTCAATTGGTTCGTGAAATCTTGGTCCTCTCCACGTAGGTACTGTAGCCGACAATGGTTTACCGTCTTAACCTTTCTTTGACATTTATCACAATGTCTTCCGCACATTATATAAACAAGGCGACATTCTAGTAAGAAAGTGTTTTCGGAACATTGACGAAGTAGACTCCTTTGGTAATGGTTTTTGTCGCAAAAGGATACACCACTGACATCACAAAGGTCTGATCAACGACAATCGTATCCAATCACACTCGAAATGATGACGTAAAACATGGGTATTGTCGAATAACGCGAAATAACGACCGACACTGGACAACAAAGTGCATTGGCTTTTCGTACCAAATTACTTTTGTGGAAATTGGACTATTGACACGGAATCCTTGGGTGCGGGGGACGACCTTGCACCGGCTTAGCGTGGGAGCCCCCTCCACTGCGTAGGACAGGGGTTTGAGTTCGCAAAGGCACCCCTTCCGCAAGAGGGTGCCTTAATAAAAATTTTACAACAAGACATGTTGATACAGAATGAACAAAAAATTCAGTGTCTTTGCTTTAGGACTTTCGGTATAAACATTGTAAACGTGTAGTGACACTTCTCGACTGCCATATACCGAAGGACATGTATCGTGGGGCGGTGGCGGGGCGTGGGGAGTAGGGCGGACCTCGGGGAAGGACGTAAATCGGAGGATCCTCAACGTACTCTGCAAAGAGCCCTCTGGCAGGATGTCTTTCCTCTACAAACTATGACACAATCGAGAGAAACACCCATCTTTTATCTAGGTTATTTCGTTATAAAAAGAAAAAAAAAAAACGACCTGGTAGAATCAGTCTGACACTAAGTAAGGTGCGTACCTTTTTAGGAGAAACAGGAATTCGCACAAAAGACGACATCCAGGCACAAACATCTTCCCGAAGGACAGCAGGTCGATGCGCGCACTCCACAAAAGAGTGGAGGAATGTGTAGTCCTTCCGGTGGGACCCTCCGCACCTACACTCGCCGGAGGGGTCGCGAATCTACCGCATAGTCTTTACGAAGAGGTCCGGGGCACCTCTCCTGGAGGTGAAGACCGTTGCAAAGACAGGCCTCCGTCTCGGCCCACTCCGGAGGGTGTGAGTGGGCACTGGACGGTAGTGGAAGTGATACTCCGGGCACCGACGGACCGAACCGACAGAGGAGGGGAGGGGCTGTGTGTAGGGGATGAACCCCGAACCCACCCCTGACAGTCGTTCAACAAGATTCTGTTCCCACTGTGGCCCTCGAAGGTCCCCCGTGAGGTCCCGAGTCACGTGACTTGACGCCTTTATGACAAAACGCAAGTCCAGAAAGTTTGAGTTCTTAAGGACAAAGAGACCGGTCTTCCAAATGTCAGGCGTCACACGCACACACTCAGTGAGTCAGCACAGGTCGAGACGTTGGGGTGCCTGACGTCGGGGGTCCGAGGAGACAGGTACCTTAAGAGGTCCGTTTTTATGACCTCACCCATCGGTAAGGGAAGAGGTCCCCTAGAAGATTTTAGGATCTTTTTAGAGTACTTGCGTCAATCGTTCTCAGGCAGGGTGGGTCAACGACACGACAGACTTTCCTCGGGTTGCCATTGCAGGTGTCCTCGAGTCCCTTAGCTTCTACGTACCCATCCGACTCCACCCCCTCCTAGCACCCTCCACCGTCAGCGGACCGCCGGTCGTTCACCACCGGAACTCGGGCCCCGAGTCGACCTCTCGACCCAGGGTTTCGTGTAGGGTCTCCGGTGTCCCGTGTGTCCTCCAGCGTCGAGTGCTGGCGCAGAGACTTCCTACGTGACCTCTGGCAATCAAAGCTTCACTCAGAGACATTCGGGTGGGGTTGAGGGTTGTTACCGTATGATATAAGGTCTTTAGTTTTGGAAGTATTGTTACCAAAGACGTTTTCTCCGACTTTTTCACTTTCACTTCAACGGGCCAGCACAGTCTGAGACGTTGGGGCGCCTGACATCGGATGGTCCGAGGAGACAGGTACCCTAAGAGGTCCGTTCTTATGAACTCACCCATCGGTAAGGGAAGAGGTCTCCTAGAAGGGTTAGGTCCCTAGCTTGGGCCCAGAGGGTGTCTCGTCCACCTAAGAAACCTCCGACCCGGAGACGTTTATGGGCACATGAATCAAAAGTGGGGAAAGTACAACGAAAACTTATTCTCCCTTTCTAGGGTGGTGAACAAAGGCCGTCGGTCGATGGCACGAAACGAGTCCGCACATCTGGGCCCCGGTCCAATGGAGGGTCTGCGAGGGAGTGACAGGACCCACTGGAACCGGGAAGTCCTTGGACCCGTCCACGTCGGGCCCTCGGTGACTACCCTGTGCCCCCCGTCGGATTACCCCCGCAGACGACTGAAGGGGGAGGAGGGGAGCCCGAAGGGTGTCGAGGTCGGAACGGGGTCGGACTCGACTACACCTTTTTGGACTATCTGTAGGTTAAAGAGGAACATCGGCCACGTTGGGCCCGTCTTCAGCGGCACCCTCTGGGGAGAGGCAGGCTTGCACAGGGGACTAGGGACGTCGGAGGTGGGACAGTGTGTCTGGTGGGTGGGGTGGGGCCCTGTCCACCCGGGGTGGGGTCAAAGTTCCTCCCCGGTACCCCATCGGCGAAGACGGTTAGCGGTCCCGCGTCCCGGGACCGACTGATGTTCCTCCCCGGAGGCGTGGGGACAGTACTGTATAAGGAAGTCTTTGTCCAAGGTGTAACGATATTCATTTAACGTAAACCCAACAAACCTTTCTTCTCTCTCTTTTGCTCGCCTACTTCGACTCCTTTTGTCCCGGTCTACATCCCTCAGGTGTCTTCTACTCTGCTCGACGAAAGTTTGCATGTCGGCCCTAAATCACGTAAGCATCACGACTCAATGGAGTTGAAGGAAGTGGGGTCTCCTTTGGGACACGGGCACTCGTCAGTGAGGGGTGGGGGAGGAGGTCGGGGACCCTTGGTGCTACTAAGACGACACACTTAGACACAAGACCTGTGAAGAACATTTGGTTGAACTTGTTGTACCGGAGAAAGTGCCCCGTGTCACTAAAGTTCAAGTAGGTGTATCGCCGGAAATAGTCTCGAAGTAAGGAATACCGGAGTATGACAGGTGAGACACTTATCTGGTGTGGTACACAGGTAGTCCGTTGTCTGTAGACCCGACAAGGGTGGAAAACCACTGACACTCATTGTGACAACACTTGTGAGCGTATACTTAAAAACGAGGTTAGGGACAAAAGTCAAGAGGTCCCCTTGCGGATCCTTACCTTAAGGACCATTTAACCGTTAACACACACAATGAAAAACTTCTTGACGAAAGGGAACGAGTTAAAAATCTAATGGGTAGGGACTCTGTCTGACACCTAGTGATTGGATTAAACCTTAGTGTATACACTTCGCGTAGCATAAACATGAAGAAATACGGTTTTTTTAACTCAATCGCGATTCTACTGATTCACGAGCAAATACGGGGTCGTCTTCCGTCGAGGACGTACAGACGGAGGTCGGAGGACCCACCTCAGTTGGGCGAGACCAGGACGGTCCCTTGACCCCGGAGCGACACACAGACTCAGTGACTCCGCCACGGTCGGTCCGGGGTCTAGTGTGCACAGACATGAAGTGTGCATGTCTGCTGTTCTCGCTCTTCTCTCGGAACACCTCCGGTGCGGCGGCGTGGGACAAAGACTTTCTTGGCTCGACGACGTCCGCAGAGCGTGCTGCCTGGAGGACGACTCCACGTGGTCGGACGGACGTCTCGACGTGTGCGTGCGAGAGTGTGTGTGAGTGTGCATGTGTATGTGTGTGTGTGTGCAAATGAGGGTGTCTCTGTACGTGTGTGTGGGTCTGCGTGAGTAAGTGAGTGTGTGTGTGAGGGTCTGTGTGTGCGTGTGTATATGAGTATGGGTCTGTGTGTATGTGGGTCTGTGTGTGTATGCGTGAGTATATATGTGTGTGAGTGTATATGTATGGGTGTGTGAGCGTGTGTATGTGTGGTGTGTCTGTATGAGTTTGTGTGAGTATAGGTGCATGTGTATGGTGTGAGTGTAAGTGTGTGTGGGGTGTCTTAGACGGTAGAGATCGTCGACGGCAGATAACCTCCGACACTGGTGCCCAAAATTTCGCAGTGCCGGAGGTGCGACGACGTCCCGACGTTGAGTACCAGTTCTGAACTATTGGTCCTGCGAACAGGAGTCGTCGGTAAGGAGGAAAAAAAAGGTCCCCTTTTCGTGACTACTCGTAGGCGAATCCCCTTCTAATTCGGGGCGCACCCTCCGTCCTCGACCCCGGAGGTGTGGGGACGGGAGTGTGCGCACAACCCAGAGGACACGGACCCCAGTCGGCCCGAAGTCCTAGACGCCTAAGTGTCAAGAGTGGATTCACCTCGTCAAGTCGGTGTCGGAGAAGGTCACAGAGACGGGGAGGCCGGTGTCGAGACGAGTGTGTGGGCTCCGATGTGTCTCAGTAGGTGTCAAGCGTCGCGAGTGAAGACGTCTGAAAAGGGCAAAGTACCAGGCATCAAAAGACACGAAGCAGGAGAAGGCGTCGTAGATTAACGACACTGAGTCCCACAGAAGACGGGCTGTGATCTCGAAAGTTACGTTCAAAAGAAACCCATTCAGTGAGACGGGAGACTGAGGAACGCACACACCCTCTGTCAATAATTTTGACGAAAATATAGGAACAAACTATTGAGGTACTACCCACATTAAAAATCAACTAAAAGTAACTAGTCAAAACTAGAGTAGACCCAATGTAGAAGATAGCCGAGAGAGGTCCCAGTCTCTAGTTTGTACTTAAAAACGCAGTGACTCGTACCTAGTACAAGACAAAGAATACTTACGAACGAGACCCCTCGTCAATTCAGGGAACCTTTCTAAACTAGGAAAACCCAGAAGGGTCGAATATTTACAAACTACCTTGGTCTCGTTGTGTACCAGACACCGATTAAAAAGGGTGAGAGTCTCGTTTCGGGAGACTCCTATGAGGGATCGCAGGACGTCTCATACCCCCACATATGTGTGGTACGTAGTCGGACCGCACCCGCGGCTCACAAAGAGGGACATTAGGAAGTCCCGAGACGAGAAGTGGTCTGGGCTCCCCTGAGGGAGGACGCGAACACACGTACTCCGGCGTCGGCACGCCCAGAGACTCGGGGCGGAGACCTGTCGAGCGAGGAGCCCCATCACGGAGCTGAGAAGGTCGTCGACACCACCAGGGAGGTCGGGGTCGAGGAGTGGGGCGCTCCGAGACGACCCCAGCGGAGGGGTGTGTGTCGGACCTTCGGGGGACGTCCGGTGTCCGACCCGGTAGCGTCCCAGGGGGTAGTCCCAGTGACAAGAAGCGACGGACTACCGATTGCAAATTATGCAAAGTATATAAAAAAGATAAAAAGTGAGAACAGTCACCTCCCATTTAAACCAGGGACAATCGGGTAGAACCGACTTTCATCTACAAGACTGCGAACTAAAAAGTTTCGGAGAAACCTTCCGGTTTAAAATCAGTCTCTTCATCAGTCAGAAGGTAAAAGGGACACAAAATATAGTATATTGTTATTACGATAAGTGCATTTTCGACGTACAGATCGGTTCTCACTGAACGCTAGTGGTCTATACGGAACCCCGGGGTATATTAAAATTAGCCTTCCCTTTCGCAGTTTGTCTCCGACTTTTTGCCGAAAGCGACGGTTTATACGAAAAGTGGACCTTCTTCTTGTTTCCTTAGGGTCCCTTCTCTGTCTCCAAAAGTACCTTGTCTCCAAGAGTTCGTTGTCTCTTCTTGCTCGCACAGACACAAGTCCACCACTGCACCCGGGGCGGTGCGCACCGGGGGGCGGGGCGACAGGGACCCTGTCTTTCTGTCCTCGAGCGTCGGTGCCGGAGTGGGTCCAGTCTCGGCGACAGCCCGAGCAGGGTTTGTTGCGTGTGGGTTCTGACTGCCCCGACAGTCTCATGGGTAGGTCGTAGTGTGGGCCTTCGGCTCCAACGACTTGAAGTGCCTGTGTCGGTGGAAGACACAAAAGTACAAGACATGGACCTGTGTATAGTCGACTCCGATGGAATTACACCCTAGACCTCGTTAATCTGTAATTACTATAAACTCACCAAGTTCAAGTGAAGATCTGAAAGATCACCCTTTCCCCAAACACTCGTTAAATTAGAGACTTTTATTCTTTCTTACGTTCGTTACAATTCCAGAAACCCTTGTAAACAACAAACGTACGTTTATTCCGACGATTAATACTCTAAAAAAAGGACAAGTAACATCATCCGGGTCATCCTGAATCTGAACTTTTATATGATAATCGTTAGTCGGGACATTGGTGTATATGAACTTATTCCATTTTTTTAAAACTTCATATGGGAGATTAGGTTTAAAGAGTGATTGAAGATACGTGAGATAAATTAGAACCATTATTCGCATGTACCTTTAAGGGACCGACAGGTTACCGATTCCGGGACGTTAAGGTGGAGTCCCCCGCACCCAAGTTAGGGACTAGTCCCTTGATCCCGGGGTGTTCGGAGTGTCACACCGGTTCTATTTCCTTTTTTGTTATTTTTCTTTATCACGTACCTGAGACATACGTTAAGTCTGTGAAAGGGTTCACCAAAAATTTACATGAGACAGTAAACAAGGAGTCTCGGTAGGACACTCCCTCCCCCGTTCTGTTTAGTTTGGGGGTCAGTTGTTCATTTCAAGGGCTCCGGGGTCCCCTTGCACGAAGACGATGACACCCCGTTGTCCCGAAAGAGGGACACGAGGACGAAGTCCCCATTTCTTGGACCGTGGGTAGGTGGTGGGGTGGGCGGGTAAGTAGATGACGGTAGGTGGGTGGTCGGATAGGCGACTGGGTGGGACGGTGGGTAGGTCGGTGACTGGGTAGATGGGTGGGTCGATAGGCGACTGGGTGGGTAGCTAGGTACGTGGGTGGGTAGATGGGTGACTGGGTAGATGGGTAGGTAGATAGGTGACTGGGTGGGTAGATAGGTGTGTGGGTGGGTAGATGGGTGGTCAGATAGGTGACTGGGTGGGTAGATAGGTATGTGGGTGGGTAGATGGGTGACTGGATAGATGGGTAGGTTGACAGGTGACTGGGTAGGTAGGTGAGTGGGTTAATGACTGGGTAGGTGGGTGGGTGGGTTAGTGACTGGGTAGGTGGGTGGGTGGGGGGTGGGTGACTGGTTAGGTGGGTAGGTAGATAGGTGACTGGGTGGGTAGATAGGTG